>CAKAOI010049340.1:0-48745 GCA_916701655.1 Sebastiscus albofasciatus
TTTTGTAACTGAATGTAAACACACAGACTTTCCAATTCAAATAAGCTTTATTGGCATGAACATTCAGGTTACATTACTGCCAAGCTAAATTACATATTAATGAATAATTACATTTCACAAGAATTAATCACAAAATTTCATGATGCATGAGTGCTACACAGTTGATTACACCATGTGAAATTGGAAACACACAGACTACATCAAATAATGCAGTAGACGAAACATATGTTTGGTCATTGTGTAATTGTGTTGAACAATGTACGGCTAAATTACCATGGCCATCTCAAATCATACTACAGTTAGGTAAGACTTCTAGGTGGTCTGTTGATGCGCTGTGTATCCAGTCCCAGCTCTATAAAGCTGATTTGGTCTTTGCCTGGAAGCGTCCGATTCGGAAAGGTGAAAGGTCATAGGAGGGCACTTCTCCCAGGCTGAGTTCACACAGCAGCTTGCCAATGATTGGTCCAAACTTGAAGCCGTGACCTGGAAAAGAGAAGTCATTGCGGTGAGCAAAGTACGTATACGTAGATCACCAAACTATGTCAGATGAATCAACATCCTACTGTGATCAAATGCATGCCCTGCACCTTGTGGTTAGCCTATAAATAGCCTGCGTCTCTGGGTCTCTGTCTGAGTCAGGTGAAGGGTTCGAGCCCCACATGAGTGAATACATAAAAGAAGAGTACAGCTGTCGCGATGCCTGTCACTGAGCATCTATTCACTTTAGTGAACCGGGACCAAATGCTAAATTAAGGGAGATTTGTCCTTTCTCTGCGGAATGGCTTCATGTGCTCAAGCCCAGAAGATGAGAGACTGTGCATTTTGAAAATGCAGCAGTCTGATTGTCCTTGCTGCTAAGGTCTGAGAGGCAAACTGTGAATGTCAACAGGGCTTGAGGAATGCAGCATATTGCCATCTGACAAAGGTCTCGGAGCTCCCGTGGATTCGGCTTGGCTTTGAAGTTATAAAAGCTCGGCTCTGACAGTTTGGCCACGTGAATTTTCATCTCACCAGAGAAGGAGAATGGAAAACCTCAATAGATGGCCAAGCCCACAGGGTGACTTTGTAGCTATGGCAACCCCCCCAGTACTTGCTTTAAAGCACTTGTGTCAGGCTTTGATGACAAATGCACGTAGTGAAGGAGGGGGAGGAAGGCAACACATTTTTTCTGTATTAGGGAGAAGCCCTGTGAACCTCTCCAGTACTCTTTACTGCTATTGGAGAATGAGCACTAACAATAAAGAATAATTTACACTGACTAATAAACAGAATAGGCAGAGCTTGAAGTTGTTCTCTGTATACATTATGATCAGAGTATATTGGAACATTGAAGTCATGTGACAGTTATCATAATTTAAAAAAAAAAATGACATAACCACCAAATCAATGTGATTGGATGATTGGAAGTGTCTGCCATCCCTATTAGTTGAAGAAGTGACATCATCACATATCCATTGCACCATGAAAAAAAACACAGGAAGAGAAGAGAAGAAAAATACATGTCAAACAAAGAACATCAAACATACTTCACTATGTAAGTATGTTTGATGTTCTTTGTTTCACTTCATTTCAAGCCACATCTGTCAGAGTAAAATCAAAAGTGACATGAAACTGTCCTGATAAAACTGTGTGAGAATGGAACAAAATAAAGGAGATCAATCAGCAGCCGCGGCAGAGAAGAAGCTGGTGGCTGCTGGTGTGGTGTGCAGGAGGCTCCGCCCTCTATTGGATTCTATAGGCAATACTCTCTTCCAATCACGCGCACACGTTCGATCACTGAGATTTGCGTAAACTTAGCCGACCAATCAGGTCGTGCCTACCGAATATGTGCGTCATCACAGTATATCAGGCGGCATCCAGCGCTGCCTGGCATTCTTTTCTCTTCAGAATAATTATCGCCAGAACATTTGGTGTGAAGGCAGAGCTGCGCAAACCATTTTTAAATGTCACTACTCGTAAGGCTGCAAAAATAGCAAAAATCTTTAGTATGTTTAATTTAATCAACATATTTGTATTGTAGCTCTTTAGACTTTTGGTTCCTTTATCCCAGCAAGCTCCTCCGAAAGCAAAGACTTGTGACTAGGATATTAATTACAGATATAATTAGGTTAAGGACATGACTGCATGAGGAGATGGGAAAGTGCCAGGAGACAATGGAAGTAACTGTACGAGAGGAGAGGTGGAGCCGAGTCGGCCCTCTGGGTGCCTCCGCCATATTAATTAGAGAAGAACATGAGTGTAGACCCAAAGCACAGGCGCTTTCACCTTTCACAATGGACAAGAACATCTCATTAAAAGTTAAGGATCTTTGTCCCTAGAATACGTGGAAGGTTTGGTGTGTCCAGCTGGACATTGTGGAACACATGAGGCTATCTTCTTCGTGTGTGCATGCATCGGCATTGTGATTGAAACTTCTTTTACACTGTCTTTAATTGCTAACATATTTGAAAAATTCTGCTTTAAACCAGTTCTTGGATTCAGTTAATTCAATGATTTGCATTTGTGGCATTGTCTTGATTTAACTACACTGAAAGCTTGCAAGTAACTGTTGATGGTGGAGGGTATTTGAAAAAAAAGAAATGGGAAAAGAAAATTAAACATTATTTATATTAAAACTAGGAGAAATTAGCCCTAAAAGACTCTGGATAACACTCTGTCCTCTGATTGGCTGAACCACGGCTGGGGAGCCAAATTACAAATGTGAAATCCTCTTTTTTCTATGTTCCATAAAAGGTTCAGTGTGCTGTAAGCAAATACTGTTCCAGGAACAGCCTGACATTGCCATCTAACCCAGAGTTAGATGAGATGAGGACGGTATCAGCTTCATCTCTGTGCAGTTAATACAGAGGTCACGGACATTCTTGGTATAGCTTACCAAAAAAAAGGAGCAAGACACTGCTAGCCTCGCTCTGTAAAACATGAAATAATATGTCTCCCAGTGACTTCACAGCTTTTTAACTTTACATGTTTATAAGTTTATGACTCAGCAAGGTTTATATGTAGTCCTGAGCTCAAACCTGACAACCCCACATGAGGAGACAGGAGCTTTGAGATGATGGATCTGGCAGTTGTTGGTCAACAGACAGTTTTGGTAGTAATTGCTTCTGAAACCTCAACGCCTGGACTTTGCAGACATGTTGAATAAAAAAGAAAGGGTGCAAAGTGTAAATGGGACAGTTTTGGAATTGTTGGAAGGTGCATTTTGCAGTTTCCTGTCTCTGGTCTTTGGGAATAGCTCTGTGCTGAACACATGATGGAAGTAATATCTCAGTAGATGCTGATTTGGCTGCTCACCAACACGATGATCACAACACGATCACGACACACAGCTCATGGAGGTTTACTTTAAAACCCTTAGAGCCTGATTGCCACAATTTCTATCAAAAAATACTCCTTCTCTGAGTCATAACTCAATTTTGAACACAGACTTTTAATTCAGTGCGACTTGCACTGAATCAGAAGATATCCGAGGACGATATCATCCACTAACCAATCCACTGCAAATAAATGTCCACGAATACGACTAGAAATCATTCAAAAAATACGCTACTCATAACTCCAGAACTTGCCAGATAATCATCGTGTTTTTAAGTTTTCTTCAGTGTCAAAGTAATCCAGTGATAGTTTGTCTGTACATCCATGGGTACACTGCAAACAGGAGCTGATCATAGATCATTCAGCATACTTTTAATGGAGACAGTTTGACGAAATTAGTCAACGGTTGTAGTTTTAGACACGTGATTAATGTCGTAAATTGAAAGAAAATAAACAAAAATGCAACAAAACTACTTGGTTAGGTTTAGGAAAACGTCATGGTTTGGCTTCAAATAACTACTTTTGTTACGTCACTTAGCTTAGGTACGTCAAATAAAATAGGTGAACGTTGACTTTTTGTTTCACATGGGACACAAAGGGCGTGGGTGAACCTCGACTTCCCATCCCGAGGTGGAGATACGTCAAAAACAAACATAAAGTGGGAGAAAACATAACATAACTCGAAACATAACTGACAAAGCAGTTTTGTTGTATGAGAATGTCAGTTTTAGTGAGACAGACCAGGCTGCCCAAATAGAAGTAATACAAGGAATAATAGGAGTGACAAAATCCATTCAAGTTTTTTCAAGTTGCACTATCAATACGTATTTTTTTTGACATCACAGAGGCTCAGAATTTCCCATCAACAAAACAATTTAACAAAGTTAAACAAATCTCATCTGCGGTATGAAACAGAAAGGGGGCAAGGGTTTGTGTAATACTTGCTTTTGATTACTGAATTGATTTGGTGTTTATTTCAAAGTTATGTCATGGCTTTACTCGACACATTTTCTGATTGGTCTGCTGATTTTGTGTGTTGGCATATGGCTGGTTGTGTTGTACTTTGGTGCAGAACAATGGTAAGCCAGTTTTGTCAGGGACAAGGCAGTGTTATGTTCATATGTACCTATTTGGTAACATTTTGGCTCCAAGTGAATTCACCTATGGGAGTAGTGGAGAACAACAATAGAGTCATGTCATACTCACTTTGCTGCTGCTCTGACCCCATCTAGACTGCAAGTGTATCAGACGTGTTTTTCACTCGCATGCCTCAGCTCCGTCTCATCTCCGTCTTACAGGTGTAACTGCAACTTGAGCCATTTATTTTGGTTTCAAGTCTATTTTTTGTGTGTGAACGTGAGGCTGATGCACAATAAAAAGCCACTGAATAACTGCACCTGGGTGGCGATGCACACCGCTATGTGTAGTTCTGTTAGCTGTTATAGCCAAACACACCGTCCAAAACAATAAAACTGTTTCCCCCCCACTGTGTTTCACTTGCGGCCCCTACTGGCTGGGGGCCGGGTAAGAGTAGTGAGTGACAAGTCAGCAGTCAATCAATGGTGGTATTTTGAGAAAGTCACAGCAACCACGAGAGGTCTGTGGCATGCAGCCATAAATGAGCACCCAAAATATTATGCAGTTTGGTATAGCAGTATGCGAGATTAGCTGTGGACAGACACAGAGATGCACACACACTCGCTCATACACACACACACACACACACACACACACACACACACGACCGATCTCATTATAATTATTTCCAATCGTATCTACTTGGTGAGTATGAGATGATTCAGTTGTACAGATTCAATGAATGTTGTCCTGAATTCAAAGACAGCAGGTAAACATGGAAGTGTGTTTGTATTAGCCTGTTTCAAATAAAGGTTCTGGTTCTCTCTTTAAATGATACTCTCATGTTTTTGTTTTCCTCTTCTTCTCCAATAAATCCTTCTGAGATTGTGACCTTGTCCCTCTGACCACAGTGGTCATAAACATTTATGTCTGGGCTCCCACTGAGCACATAGGCCACTTGGCTTTGTGCTCTTCTTGGGTGAGGAGGGAACAAGTGATGCTGATTCATTTGGCTGCTGCTGTTTTTGTGCTGGCACTCATCGGCCCACATCTGGTGTACAAAGTGCCAGATGCACTACTTTTCTGCTTTCTCTTTGTTGAGCTGTTAAGCGTTTTCATTTCGACGCTGACTATTTCTAGTTGACTCCATTGATTCAAAAACCTCTGTTTTTTTTAAAGACATGGCATTTTGCCTTTAATAAATGATTCTTAAGATGAGTGTGACACTCATTAGCCTACATGTGTCAATAGTCCTTGAGCAGATCTGAACACAGAAATCCCTGTGTTGCTATGATACTTAGATGAGCCCACCACTTGTATCCAGAATTAAATATCTCTACAACTATTGGATGGATTGCTATGACATTTGACATTCATGGTGCCCAGAGGATGAACTGCAATGACAAAAGGATTCGTCCAATACTTTGGTTTGCAACCAAATACCTGGAAAAATAATGTAATTTCCATCAGCCTTGGCTGTAGGCTACTTTTGTGTTTTGTGCTAATTAGCAAATGTTAGCATGCTAATGCACTAAACTATAATGTTGTACATGGTAGATGTGACCTTTTATACATCAGCATGTTACCATTGGCATAGTGAGCATGTTAGCATTTAGCGCAAAGCACTACTATGCCTCAAGTACAGCCTCACAGAGCTCTGAGCGTGGCTTGTAGACTCTTATACAACAGTGCAGCTCTGATGCGGCGTCTTCATAATTGTTCTAAATAAATTCTCACAGCTGGAAGGCTGCTGGGCTCAGCTGTTACTAGGCTACAGCTTCCACTAACAGCTCGAGAAGTAAAGGAAGCTTAATTCCAAAGCTGACAAAGATAAGTTTATGTAATCAGATTACAAAAAAATAAGTAACTATAATCAGCCTAGATTACATCTGAACAAAATGTGCAATCAGATTACAGTTACATAGGCAAGGATTACTTGATTACATGATTACCTTTTTGATTACATGTCTGAAATATACGTTTATTGCCAGCATGTTTTTGTAAGGTCAATTTGATTTGACCAATTCTAAATGCCGAATATGTTCTACTATGTATCAAAGTTAAGTTATTCCTCTCAGGTTGCCAGTTTTGTTAATGGTGACTTAAAGGGACTGTATGTAACTTTTTACACACTTTTTATTGCCAATGTGTAGGAGGCTATTAATGTGAAGAACCTGGGCTCGTTTTTCAAAATACAACGGATGTGACATCAAGCAGGCTCGTGAGTGCCTTAGCCGTTGCTAACGTTTGGTTAAAAATGGAGTCCGCTAACACTAACAAACCACCAGCCTCCACCATAACTCAGACACTAACACAAACTCTATGAAAACACAAAAAAAACAAAAGTTATATCTGGTGAAAACTAGTGTTGTGGGAGAATAACAGAGCCAGTGAGAAGAGTGTGTGTGTGCACGTGGGAAGTGAGTGGTGAAGCAAGAGAGAGAGAGCAGCGGCGCAGAAAAGCGTTAGTTTAGCTTTGAGAATATTAAGGGAATGTACAGTGGAAGTTGCAGTTTGTGCAGAAATGTGTCTTGTTTCCCTGCTGCTGAATGAAGTGACGGGGCTCTGGAGCGAGTAACGTTATCGACTCCGGCCCAGGAGACCAAAACTACGGTGTCTCCCCTGTTCCTTCTGACCACGGTCGGGAGGCTGAAGCAGGATCAACATCTGCCGGGCCTTCCATTCACAAAGGGACCTTTGTTTGGTAAGATAACATTACTGCCAAGCATGTGAAATACATGGTTTTAGTTGGCTAATGTTGTTAACATTAATCAACATGATGCCTGTTAATGGTCGTGTCTAGAAGGGAGCCTGCAAACTGCGAAATCTGATGTGAGATCTGCAAAAATTTGCAAAAACTCTTGCTAAACTCGCTGCCCGACGACCTATCCTAACCTTAACTATTCAAGGTCAATGCCTAACCTTAACTATTCAAGGCCAATGCCTAACCATAACTATTCAAGGTCAATGCCTGACCTTAACTATTCAAGATCAATGCCTGACCTTAACTATTCAAGGTCAATGCCCAACCTTAACTATTCAAGGTCAATGCCTAACCTTAACTATTCAAGGTCAATGCCTAACCTTAACTATTCAAGGTCAATGCCCAACCTTAACTATTCAAGGTCAATGCCTAACCATAACTATTCAAGGTCAATGCCTGACCTTAACTATTCAAGATCAATGCCTGACCTTAACTATTCAAGGTCAATGCCTAACCTTAACTATTCAAGGTCAATGCCCAACCTTAACTATTCAAGGTCAATGCCTAACCTTAACTCCTCAAGGTCAATGCCCAACCTTAACTATTCAAGGTCAATGCCCAACCTTAACTATTCAAGGTCAATGCCTAACCATAACTATTCAAGGTCAATGCCTGACCTTAACTATTCAAGATCAATGCCTGACCTTAACTATTCAAGGTCAATGCCCAACCTTAACTACTCAAGGCCAATGCCTGACCTTAACTATTCAAGGTCAATGCCTAACCTTAACTATTCAAGGTCAATGCCTAACCATAACTATTCAAGGTCAATGCCTGACCTTAACTATTCAAGGTCAATGCCTAACCTTAATCACGTTCAGTCTCGCATGTGTTGGTTGGGCCACAGGTGTCACTGTTAACAAGTAATTTCTGATTCTTACAGAGAGTCCCTTTAACTAATATTCGATGATTTATGGATAATGGAATTTTTATTCCTTTTATTTACATTGAAAATGGAAGATGAACATTTTGAGTAAGTGCTCCTTTTGCCTTACAAAAGCAAAGTCCTCCATTTGGCCTTTGATTAAAAAAAAACAATAGCAACAAAAACTTCAAACGGCATCCCACATTGTTGTAGAATATATGCACAATACACCTGTAGTTTGTGCCAGTACTGTTTTTGCAAGGGTCATTTGACTTGACCAAATGCTGACGAAGCAAAATGTATTTTAGTGGTCATGGTTTGAGATGTGTAACGAGAAATATTTGTGGACCTCAAATTTTGTGGCCGTGTCCAATTTTTACAAGGTGCAATATTTTCAATGTTTGATTTTGAAGTAATCCAAAAAGTATTCAGATTAGATTGCATTTTTTTTTGTAAACCAATTACTTTACTGATTACAATTTGTATTCAATAACTGACTACATTACAAAGTAATCTGACCAAAGCCTGCAACACACAGGCTAGATGATCCCTTCTTTTATTTGGTTGGAGATGTTTGTGTCGTATTGCGTTGTACCTGAGAATCCTGCTCCAACCACAATGTTGCTGTAGGCGGGGTGGCAGTCCAGCACAAAATGACGGTCAGGCGTCAGCTGCGAAAACAACAAAACATGAACAACCAGCAAAATAAAAATGAGAGGGTCCAGAGTATAGGCAAAACCGATTCACTCTGACCAAGTCGTACATTTTGCACCTTGCTTGCAAACCTGTTGGTTTGAAAAGTATGAACTGTAATGCTCTTGTCTGATAAACACGATGCAGCTTGTGCACATTAAGTCAAGAGTGCTGCAGCATTATTTCTCCTGCCTCTTCATTCTACTATAATAAGACATGAACTGAGCGATCGCAGATTGTCCTGAGAACCACTTGACTAGGACACACATACTCCCTCTCCATCAAAGTCATTGTGGAAAATGTGTTTAACAGGATCAAAGAGTCCATCGTAGAGTACATAATGACCTCCGACAAAAGGCAACATTTTACCACAACTGTAGAGACACATGTAATTTAACTCTCTGTCCTCTTAGGAATCACTGGTAATGGAACAAAACACCTGCTGTTATGTGAGAAAAGAGCGTGACAGTCAGGATTTTCAGGGGCATTGGACAAGGTCACAGAAATTATGTTTTTCTACAGCTTCAGTTTGTGATCGTGGTAAAAGCAGCTTGCTGTGTTGCTGGAGGGCAGAGCGGCTGCACAACCTCCCACCCCTGCAACACACACACACACACACACACACACACACACACACACAATCTAACACCTCAGAATGGCATTGGAGAGGACTTTCCAGCAGTCAATTAAATACAGAGCAACTTATACACTTCATATTTACAGTTTAACTGCCCAATATGGAAGCTCACGCTCTTTTTTTATAATCATACCCCGCTCAACACTGGACAATATTCAGATGCTAAATCAAATTTGAAAATTAAAATGCAATATAAACATAGACCTAATTTTCCATTTGTGCAGACATGGCCACGGCTGTGGCAATTTTAGCGCCCGTAGCACTAGTTTGATGCAACACAGTCGGTGAAATTGCACTGACAGATCTAATGAGTGGTTGAGCCAGCACGAGTATCGATATGCAAACAGTGCTTAAGGGCGTTTCTAAATCCACTTATGGCTAACTGTGGGCGTGGAAATAAGGGTTGAACATGTTCCACAATGACTGAGATTTAGAAAATAGAATAAGGTGTACGTGTGGCTTTATAAATCTGACGAAAATGAATGCGTATGCATATTTCTGTATTTGTCTCACAGTTTTAGTCGTCAATCTCCGCAGAGATTTAGACATCTGGCCCCTGCTGCTTACGCCTCGTTTCCACACAGCACTGTGCATGTGTGCAAGTCAAACGAAAGTTCATTGCTATGGGCTATGGGAGCCTCTGTGATCTCTGATGTGTTTGTGAGACTTTTGGTCCGTAATTTGCCTCGAGTACATTGTAAAAAAGTGAACTTTTGCGGAGAGATGATACAGGAAGTTAGCAAATTAATAAACTGGTGAATGTGATACAGCTCTATCTACTAATGCTGCTACCAATGTTAGCTAAATATGCCGTCAAACCTTTCACTGAGAAAAAATGTATAAATGTGAATCGTCTACAAACAGACGGTAACTCATCGATGTAGTAACTTCTCTCCCGTGTCTAATTCTATCCACTATGGGGCGCTATTTTCCAAGCTACTGTAGCTGTCACATTTGCTGCATCAAGGCTTTTGTCATTTGAAAGTGGGCGTGGTTTCATCTCTCAGCCCCTTGCCCACTTTTCAGCAAAATTATACAGTGGGTGGACTTAGGCCCAAACCTAGGGATGAAGTCACACTTTAAAAAAAACAAGGTAGAAGCATTCGAAGTTTCAATATAAGCTTAGGTCATTCCTTTAAATAAGTGTTGCCAGTGTGTTGAATCTTCTGATATTTCCCAATGACCCACAGATATAATCAAATTCCTCGACCTTCTGAGGCTTAAATGTCAATAACACTCTGATGTGGACTGTTGATACTGACCGTATACAGGCAGCTCTCCACCACAGCAGGTTCAGGGACCAGGCCAGGAAGACAACGGGCGATGTGGCGCTGGAGGATGTCAATATCAGACCTGTCTGTCTGCTTGTCTCTCTGGTCTGGGTCTGTCTCACTGCCGCTATGGTAGCATATCTGCACACAGAATGACAGCGTCAATATTATGTCTATATGAAACACTAAGTTTGGTAACCCTGCATACTTGAATATGTATAAAGAAAAGCAGCAGCAGTATGCCAACACCATCCAACTCTTACTTTGTATTCAGTAAGGTATATTGGTATTTATTGAATTTTTGCAGGCTTATAGCTTATTTACTTATAGCATAAATTCAGCATTTATTCATTTAGTATTCAGTACTCCATAGTCTTTGTGTCATTCCTGCCTTGATGTTTACTGCCACCACCATCATTTGAATGACAATTCCACAAATCCATAATCTTTCTTGTATTGACAAATGTAAAGATGAGTCGCATTTTAAATAATGACAGAAAGCAAAGAAGACCATCTTCTGGTCTCTAAGCTGAGGGTGGAGCAGGACGTTGGTTTTAAACACATGAAGTGATTTTTATTTTTTTTTAGTTCAGAATCAGAAAAAAAAAGAACTGCTCGACGTACTGACTCGTACACAATCTGTGATCCAAATGTAAACAAATGAACTGACAGGTGTTTTAATACAACAACTAAACAGCTAAATCTAAGTGAATCCTGTTCCTCATGTTGTTTATATCCAGCCCGGTCGCACAAAAATGTGTATGAATGACATGATAATGCGTAAGGGAAGAGCGTGCAATAAGAAGGATTAAGAAGATTAATCGCATGATTGTCCATAGTTAATCAAGATTTATCGCAAATTAATCACACTTTTTTTTTTTATCTGTTCAAAATGTACCTTAAAGGGAGATTTGTCAAGTATTTAATACTCTTATCAACATGGGAGTGGGCAAATATGCTGCTTCATGCAAATGTATGTATATATTTATCATTGGAAATCAGTTAACAACACAATACAATGACAAATATTGTCCAGAAACCCTCACAGGTACGGCATTTAGCATAAAAATATTCTCAAATCATAACATGGCAAACTGCAGCCCAACAGGCAACAACAGCTGTCAGTGTGTCAGTGTGCTGACTTGACTATGACTTACCCCAAACTGCATGTGATTATCATAAAGTGGGCATGGCTGTAAAGGGGAGACTCGTGGGTACCCATAGAACCCATTTACATTCATATATCTTGAGGTCAGAGGTCAAGGGACCCCTTTTGAAAATGGCCATGCCAGTTTTTCCTTGTTTGGAGTGTTATTTAGCTAGTATGACATGGTTGGTACCAATGGATTCCTTCATATGATGCCAGTATCTTCACTCTAGCTTTAAAACTGCATCTGCTACAAACTAAAAATCACAAGTTGCGTTAATGTGTTAAAGAAATTATGGCGTTAAAACTAATTTGCGCTAACAACCCTAGTTTATACACATACATTTACACACATAGTTTTGTCTGGTCTCGCTCTGATATAAATATGAGATAGCCTATTGGTGAGCTTTTGGTGCCAACAGATGGGTACAATATTCTTTTTACTCCATTTCTGATTCAACAACGTCAGAACGTCAGTGACGCTGATAGGCTTTCGTTGGAATGTTTCAACTCGCACAAATATGCAAATGACGTCCTTTTCATCCTTTGAGACCTTTGCGACCTCCGGCGCGAACTCGCGTCTATTCGACATTGACTTTGTATGTAATCACGCCGCACGAAAAGCAGATTTACACAAGTACTGAAAAAGTAAGTTTTTCAAGATGTCCCCTTTAAGACAGAATCCAACAGCTCTGTTTATGCAGTGCTGAATGGGCTTATTTTAGAGTTTCATGTGAAGCGAAGTAATAAGGCAGGAAATTATATGTTTCTCGTGTCTACGTTCCTTATTTAGGCTCCTAATGCCAGCAAATGCCAGTAAATGACAAAAGGGGAGGAGGAGTGGCTGTCATACACACACTCCAAACTTCCAAAGCTGCTTTTGTGTCAGCTCCTGTCAGCCAGGTCTGACACGAACAGTCTCACCCAGAGAACAGAGGCACAGCGAGGAGGCTGAGGAATTAAAAGAGCTGCGCCTTTTTTTTTTTTCCTACAGGATTTTCTGATTTAGAAAAAAATCTTTCTGTCAGGTTAATGCAGTAAAAACTAAACAAAAACAAACAATACTAAAACAGAGTAATTCAAATATTCTTCTCTGCTTCATCGTGGGATTTCTTTTTTTTCAAACTATGTTAAATGGCCCAAACATTGGGCATACAGTAGCTCTGGTGACTGTGTCTCAGAGTGAATAATGTGACGTGGCATCACCATCTGTCCACCCCTCTCTTCATTGCATGTGGTCTGCTATTAGGCTCTGAGCTCCTGCTGGCCCGCCATAATGCCCAAAATAGAGATGTGCCATCAGATGACATCAAACCCAGCACAACTCCCACAACTAATCTGATGTTGAGGTAGGACAAATCACATTTTACAGTTGTCTTTGCAGCAGTGTTTCTATTTCAAAGTGGACTGCAATTGTACCACCGTGGCAATGTGGTTCTCAAAAGCAGCATTCCAGCCACATTTTGCACAAATCTGTCTCTGTTTTCACCGAGCAGTTTATAATGAATGGATTTCATGAGTGATACGGGTGAGCAGGGTTACATAAATTGATAATGCATATTTCTGACAATACATTATCAGTAACTGTGCATAATCTATGTTAATTAGTATTACTTCTAATTAACAAATAACACATAAACATGAAAATATCACTGATTGAAATTTACTGTACAATATACAGTGCCTATTAAAAGTATTCACCCCTTTGGAAGTTTTCATTGCTGGCTTTTTTGACACCAATCAACAGAAAAAGACTTTGACTTAATGTCAAAGTGAGAAGAGATCTCTGAGTGATCTAAATTAACTACAAATATAAAATACAAATCCCTGCATCAGGCTATCCAATCCTGGAGGAAAACCATATGCAGTCTGCTAGAGACATGCTACTTGAGAGAAGAATTATTTTCTAGCAGGACAATGAGCCCAAGTTACACAGGAATGGCTTAAAACGACAATGTTAATGAGTGAGTGAGTCAATCCAAATATTTAATTTGTGGCTGGACTGGAAAAGGCTATTCACTCACAATCCCCGTGCAACCAGACAGAGCTTGAAGAGGTCTGTGAAGAAGAATGGGGAAGCTTTGCTAATGTACACTATATAATGGGTTATTCTATGTTTATAATTTAGATTTTTTATGTTAGTTGTAGTAGTCAGGTATATTTATAGTGTATTCCAATATTCTTTATATTTGATGTGATGTATTTCTCTTTATCTATCTGTCTATCTGTCTATCTATCTAGCAAAGCTGACAGAGACTTGTCTACACAGACTCAAGGCTGTAATTGCAGCCAAGGGTGCATCTACTAAATACTGACCTGGAGACGGTGGATAATTGCAAACAAATATTTTGTGTTTTATATTTGTAAATAATTTAGATAACTTTGTGGAGATATGTTCACACTTTGATCAACAGAAAAAGCCCCTTTAATGTCAGTGTCAATGAAGGCAAATTAAATCTACTTTCAATCAATATTGTAAAACAATTAAACATGAAAACTTCTAAACTTCTTTTCCTAAACCTAACCAAGTAAACCTAAAAACTACGTAAACCTACGTTAGAAGTTTATTTCGAAAGACACTGTATGCATGTAACAAGCAGAAACTGTGCACTTCCTGTGCACACAGAAGTTTATTTTGAAAAGACACTATGCATGTAAGGAGCGGAAACTTGACATGCCGTCCCTGACACTTCCAAAACTGATGCTAGAGGGGAACCTAGAGTGACATAGTTTGAAGCACAGGGCCACTGACCAAGCGTTGGTATTTGACGAGTAAGAATTTAATATTTGGGAGTGAGAATCTGTTATAGTCCAGTTATTAATTGCAGCCCCGATACCTGATTGGTTGGTCCACCAATGATAAGAGTACCCCTTCAAACATGCTTGATGTATATCTGAAACTAAGAAACTGTTTAAATTAAAAATGAATACCAAAAAGCTGAAGAAATTTTATCAGAGAGACATCCTGCAAACTAAATGTTGTGTGCATGCTCGTTTATCTTAATTTAATAAAGAGCAGGGTTTGCTTCAGTGCACACACAGCACTGGTTTAGACACTAATGTTGAATAATGAAGTCAAATGATCAACTAGAAAAGCACATAGATAGAATCACATTTAAAAAAACAAAAAAACAATTATTGATAAAATCTATTTGATATTATTACCATGAATATTTGAGGAGTTTGTGCAGAATCTAGAGTTACTCTTGTTGAGGGTTCAGTACTGTGACATACCTTCACCAGGCCTGGGTACTCATTGGATGGGAGGCCATAGATGTGTTCTTTGGTCTCCTCGCACTCAGTCACCAAGAAGCATGGAAAGCGCTGCTTCACGTTGAATGATCCGGGAACCTTCTCTTTCCAGTAGCACACGTTGATTTTCACCACCTATAGTAGTGAAGCCAGGAAGACCATTAGTACCAGCCAAGTCCACAGAGATCTGGCTGTCACTAAAGACCTAGTGATTGACCATAGTGTAAACTGTGCATTAGTTCTGATGTACAAAACTCCTTGATTGAAATTCAGAGGGTTTCTCAAGCACTAGCTGCTGTGTAAACAGTCTAATACTCCAACACGTCCTTCAAACAAACAAAATAAATACACATGCTGTTGGTGTTGTTTGTCACTGTCTACCAAAACTGTTAAAATATGACCATTACAGTCTTCTGATACAGTACCTCTTACGCCACCTTACAACAAGTCAGATGTGAATACGTTTGCTGTAATAATTCCTCTTGTTCACGCTGGCCATTAAAGGACCAGTTGTGCAACCAACTGAAGCCTCTCCTGTGTTCCAATCGCGTTGGAGAGCTACGGTGGCCGACACAAAAACACGAATGGCCCTCTCTAGAGCCATTTGGAGCAGAGCCAGTGCGTAGAGTGTGTACATGGGAAGTGAGTGGTGAAGCAAGAGAGAGAGAGCGGCGGCGACGGGAGCGAGTAATGTTATTGACTCCAGCCCAAGCAGGAAAAGTTGACAGAGTTTGGTTTGTTGGTTCTGGGCTACTGTAGAATCATGGCGGACTTCGTGAAGATGACCCGCGCCCTATGTAGATATTAACGGCTCATTCTAAGGTTACGAAAACACAGCGATTCTTACTATCAGGTTATTATACACTAAAGAAAACATACTTATTAATATTTTATTCCATTTCTGCCAATAGATCCCCCCAAAAGATCCCTTCCTAATGAATAAACATTTGAAGGTTTGCCCAGATTGTGTCCCCTATTCCTTCCACTGGAAGGGAAATATTGTTATGGATGTAATCAAATTATGATTATGGTATGTTAATGATAAAACGAAATCCCTCGGTAAATTAATGCATTACTTTCGAATATGTTATGGTCATTTTAAGGTCAGACCACACCTATCCAGGGCTGCTCTACATATACAGCCCTACACAGCGATGTACACAGAGCAGCTTGTTTTTTTTTTTTCAGTTATTTTTTTCTGGATTTTCCATCTAACCAAATGCACACATTTTGGATTTTACAATTTTACAATTCCACTAACATGCAATATCACATTATAAACTTCTGCCCAGATTGGAATAAAACAATCAGATGTAAAAGCAGCACACATTTCTCTTTTACTATTAAGTGCTATTTTAGTCCTTTTTACTTTTGTCACAGCCATACCAGTTGTGTGCTAAAAATATAAAACGTGTCCTGAGGATGGCTTTACATGAAAGGCGATGACACCTATAACTTCAACACTTGATCTCCTATTTGAAAACTGTTGATTTTGGTCTGATTGTGGTCCAACAGAGAAAGCCTCCTGGAGTGTCCAGCATACAAAGAGTTCATCCTCTGGGCAGCATTGATGTGCTGTGCTCAGTAAATTGAATGCCAATGCTTTTTCAGATTTGTGAGTTCAAACAGATGGCACGAGAGGAAAGGTCACAAGGATAACAAAAACCATGAGGGACCATAAATATCCACATCAAATGGAAATGTGTTAATAAATTTCCTAGATGCCTTAATTGTCATCGGGAAGAGTGTTAATCAAGTGTAATTTTTGGCCTGATGGTGGCGCTAGAGGAGAGACCAGGGCGTCGTTACAATCGCTAGTAATTGTCCTCTGCGGTATTTGAATGTTCATACAAAATGTCATGGCAATCTTGGTAGTAGAAGAGTGTGTGTTAGGTCCGCGTACCCTCTGTCCAAAGCGATGTTCAAATTGTTTGATAAAAGGATAACCAAATAAACAAAGCATTACTTTGTTTTTTCATTTTTCATTTGAATTAAAAAAACAGAAATCATCTTGCTTTTCCGGTTTCCAAATCGACAATTGGAATATAAATTAAACCAAAACCAGATAGATGGATATACAGTATATATATATATATATATATATATATATATATATATAGGTAAGCAGGTGGTTGATAGACATATAGAGAGATAGATTTCATCAAAACGGTATCATAGGTCTCCATGTGCAGCGGCTGTAAGACGAGTGCTCAGGGACCGTCTACAGAGAAGTTATTGAATAATTTTCACAATAAAAATTCCCCAAAGTTGTGCAAAAGCACATTTTTGAATATTGTTATTATTAATATTGAATATTGTTGTAGCATCTCCTTTCGGCGTTGCACTTCGTCCCTGAGCACTGGTCTCACTGCAGCCTCTGCACACAGAGACCAATGATATGTGTCCAGCTCGGAGGACGGCTCGCTTTGATCCTGAAAATGAGGTTGCAGCTCATCGTCTACCTTACTACGGTTAGAAAGAGCCGTTGTTTGTGTTTTAACAACGTTTCGCTTATGAGTTATTGATCCTGGAAGTTTGAATCTGTAAATAACTTTCAAACTTTACTGAACTCTCTCTCTCTCTCTCTCTCTCTCTCTCTCTCTCTCTCAAGCCAGTGACAATGTTTTTGTAGAGATGCAGTATGGTCAGATAGCCTATAGATATGACAATAAAAGCAAAAAAACAAGTCGTATTCTGGTTTTGGTTTAACTTCTGTTCCAATTGCTGATTTGGAGACGAAAACAGGAAAAGTAAGTAGATGTTTTTTAAATCACATGAAAAACGAAAAAACAAATAATGCTTTGTATATTTGTTCCTCCTATTGTGAAACAAGTTGAACACAGCTTTGCACGGAGGGTACACGGACCGTGTTACCTCAGATATGATAAGATATATTTTCATTCATTATATATTTATTGTACAACTGATCAATACTTGTTCTCTGCAAGAAGCCCTCCGCCCGAATGAATACACACTGGCGCAGAATTAGCAGCTAGCAATAAAACCTCCATAACACCTACCCCAACCTCCTCATCACTTATTTTCCATCTAATAGAAGTGCAATTACAAAAGTAGCTCCGCGGTGGTGAAGTGAGAATTGGGATTTAATGAAATGTACACACGGTCGTACAAATGACGTCCATCTGAGGGTGGCAATAATAAGGACACATTGTTCAGGAGCTTTCAATGTAATGAACTAACCGGCCGTGCACTCATTCCCAGGGACCATAAAAATTCAGACAGAAGTGCTCTGGCGAGCCAACGAGCTCAGAGCCTGTGCTTTTCTAGCAGTTCACTCAGGCATGGCATTCCCCAGACCCCCCAGCCTGCTGCTAGCCTGAATAATGCAATTCCAATATCAACTCCAATTCTCCACTCTAACAGCTGTCTGCTTGTTTTCCCATCACCTTCTCTTTTCAGGCTGTGTGGCATATTGCTGGATGGAAAAGACTGCCTTGCTGACTAAGGCCTCTGAGCTGTTTAAATATGGAGGAGTACTGCTTTTGTTTCTGTGGCACGTTCAGGTGGGCATTTAAAGGGTAGGCAGGGCAACATCCCCAGTGGTGGAAAGAGAGGGAAAGTGGATTAGAGATGGACAAGTTGAAGTTGATAACATATGGGGTCTAATGTGAAATGTGCGGCTGATTCTACTGCGTATCTGGGGCCTGATACATGCTACATAGACCATGCAACCGATGGTTTTCCTTGGTGAGCCGAATGCGATATAGTGAAATGGAAATTGAGCGATGGAATTTAGTTATAAAACTATTATTTATTTAGGGTTGTTAGCCAATTTCACTAATTGGTGTATCATTTATTGCAGTTATGCAGGGATCTTTAATTTGATGAAATGACGCCTCTATATGGCAGGCATCATTTAATTTCCCCGTGTTTCATCCTTTATTGTGGAGCACTTTGTAAAGTCTGTTATAAACTTAATTACGTTTAATCATCATTATTGAGATATTCCTGTCGATGATGGTTTAAAGGAATACTTCACCCCCAAAATGACCATTTGTATATCAATTATTCACCCCGTGTTCCATTGAATTCTTGAAGTATACTGTTTTTCTCGGTGAACAGAGAATCCAAAAACGGAGGAAAGTCTTGATGAATTGAAGTAAATGGAGGCAGCAAACAGCAAGACTATATCCAAACATCGGTTTACAAACTCTCACACAACTCGTGCAGTATAATCCAAGTCTCATTTATCCAGTCGTGTGCTCGCTACTTCCCAAACACATGCATCTTTGCTAAAACCTTACTATTTAAAAAACACTTCCTCATAAATAGCCTCACACTCGTCCGTGCCTGCCTGTTTTAGTGAAGATGTGTTTGGGATTTTCCGTTCACTATGGAGTCACGCGAGAAATACAGTTTTGTTCAAGAAGAAAAGAAGGTAACACGGGGTGAGTAATTGATATACAAATGATGAATTAGAGGGTGAAGTATTCATTTGAAGGTACATGTGATAAATTATGGAATGAGTGCTATAAATAGCCACAAGCTTTCATGACGGTTATGCGTAATAACCATTAATAATAATATACTTTAACAAGTTGGAGAACCGTCACCTCTTCTTTGCCTTTCTTTCCACTGACAGGTGCAAAGACAGGTGGAGTGGACAGTTTGATTCAGGGTGTGTCTACATCTATTCATGGCTAACTGTGTTGAGTGGAAGTCCGGCTTGTGCATATGCGCTCTGTTGCTTTACAAATCTGACGAAAGGAGTACATATACATATTTCTGTCTTTGTAGGAACAGAGTTTCATGCATCTCAACTACCCTGTTTGTCCTCTAACTTAGGGATGGAGCACGGAAATGTAACTAACAAAACAAACCATAGTTTTGGTACACTTGAAATGGTTTGCATCATTACCATGCTGGCTAGGATAAGTATGTTTTTTTGCTTTTGAAAACTATTTAAGTAACATTATTGAGAAAAAAAAATGTCCAATAGCGAGTTAAAGTGCTGGCAATGAAACCTAGCTTTGGTTATCATTTACATGTATGTTAACCTCTTGAATCTTAATATTCTACTGGAATTCACAACTGAATACAATAATGATATATACGCAGCTATATGAACATTATTGCATGTGGGACACCAAGAGTTTGAATACCTCTAGTGGCAACTGTATGTCAGTGTGGGCCAGCAGTCTGTTAGCCCAGGGTCCAGCCGTGATCACCACAGTCTTGGCTCGATAAACACCAGCAGAGGTAGACACTGTCACCACAGGGCCAGGCTGGATGTCTGTTACCTTCTCTTGGTCTCTTATGACCCCACCCAACTTCTGAAACTGCCCCTGGGAACAGAGAACGACAGAACATGCGTTAATGAACACTATACTATGACATATAATGCTATACTACACTATTTTACTATACTACACTATACTATTATACTATACTATTGTACTATACAATACAATACTATACTAATATACTATACTATTGGACTATACTATGATATACTATACAATACAATACTATACTATTGTAATGTACTATTGTACTATACTGTGCTATACTATTATACTATACTATTGTACTATATAATACTATATTATACTAATATACTATACTATTGTACTATACTATGATATACTATACAATACAATACAATACTATTGTAATATACTATTGTACTATACTGTGCTATACTATTATACTATACTACTGTACTATATACGATGCTATACTATAATATTGTACTATATTATACAATGCTATACTATACTGTTGTACTATACTTTACTATACTATACTATTATACTATTCTATTGTACTATACTATACTATTGTGCTATACCATACTATACTTTTGTACTATACTATACTATGTTATCCTATGCTATGCTATACTATTCTATTGTACTATACTATACTATCGTACTATACCATACTATACTTTTGTACTATACCATACTATATTGGTATCCTGTTGTACTACTTACTCAGATCAGCACAATTATGACCTGGTCACATGTAATAGACTAGTAGTTGATAGTGAAATCAATGAATGCACTGATTTACAGTTCTCTCTTGAGTTTACCCATAGCTGAACTACAGACCTGAGCTGGCCCTGCACACAGTCATGAGGGAAATTCAGCAGTTTGTTTTGAAAGGGAGAGAAAAAGAAGACATTAAGAAACACGTCACTCTGAGATAATGAAATAAGACGGATCAATTGCAACATATATTAAGATATAACACTAAAGGCAAAGAGGCTATTAAACAGTCAAAGCATGAGAATGCACAAAGCAATAATCTACCGATCTATCACTACAAGCTTTAATTTATAATTGACTGCTGCTTCACAAAAAAGCGGCTGAACAATCTGTCCAGTGAATTGAAAATGGCACCTCACTGAAATAACAAAGCAGTGTTTTGTGCTTGACCTGGCATCCATGGATGAGTCTGTTCTCCTCCAGTGCCTTTGCTCAGTGCTGACAGAGTCCAGTAATGTGAATTTATTGCTGAAAGATATTCCTGGTGTGAGCTATTATTAGATTAAAACAATGGGCATGAAATATGTTCAATTATCCACATCTTTGGTATTTTTCAGCCCAATTCTCTAGTTCTTTTGTAAATTTGATATGGTACAGATTCCTTAAATCAAGACAAGACTTACTGCCATGAACCCTGGAACAGACATTAAGGTCAATTTATATTGTTGTAATATTGTTTTGAATAGCATACTGGCTTATTTGCTATTGATGCATTAAATAATGCTGGTAACCTACTACAAAATGCATCTGAAAGGGTCATGCCTTTTAGCATGGGAATGATGTCGACACTGTGCACTTTCGTATTTACCAAGGAGAGAAAGACCTTACAAATATTGGAAATCTTTTAAAAACTTCATTTATGTCGAGGTGAATGAACTGTATAGACCTCCATGATTAGTCTTGATTAGACGTCAGTTACAGTAATCCATGAAGTCATGAAGGAAATTTCAAGGAAAACTACACCTTATAACAACTTAGAATATATTTTTGTAGTACTCTCCATCAGTTCTGTCAGTTATGACATTGTACTCACCAAATAGTGGCTGAGGTTTCAAAACACTGTGTGCGATATTATTCAAAAAAGGTCAAGAAACATGAGCAGTCAGACAATCAAGGCCGACAGTTTATCCAGATCATCTAAATCACTTCATCTGGAGAATCACTTCATCTGGAGGTAAAACCTGAAATGTCAGTCATAATCCCTCATTGCACTGGAAAACTATGAGTGCACAATTATGGTAAGTGTGATAAGTGGAAGCGGGAAGTGGGTCTTTAAACTGTAGTGGATGTTTACAATAAATACTTTGGGTAATAGTTATACCATTCACTTTTGTTTTCCAATTAAGTTTGTCTAACTTGGGATACAGAGAATATCTATGGATAGAAACATGCAAGCCGCCAACATTTTCCTGCAAAAGTTGAAACCTTTGAAACTAATAAGGACGCACTGTTGTCTCAATGTGCACTGCCCTGGGCAGTCCAGATCATGTCCTAAGTGGACCACCTGATTGGCCTTGACTCATGACATCAGTCTCTGAAGCTAACTAATGCTCTATCAGCAGTATCTTTACCTACCTGTGCAGCCTTGAGTGCACGGTCAGCATACAGAACTCCAGCAGGTATGTCCACCACTGCTTCATTTCCCTCAGCCAGGTGGACATTGGAGATGTGCTGGCTGAAGTTGTCACGGTTCAGGATCATCATAGGAACCTTATTCCTCTGCAGGGTGTTCTTATACTGCTGGTAATTCTCACTGTTCTCTGGTCCAATCACCAGCATTCCTGTTTGTCTGAGAAGGTAGATCAGTGAAGTGAAGAAGGTTGGTAAGAACCGGTGAAGACACACGTGGAAGCCTTTGCAAATCACCAGCTGTGTTACATTGTTAGAACTAATGTTAAAAGGACAATTTAAATCCAGGGGACATCCTGGTATTATTACAACAATTAAACAGGGCAAGGACTACAAGAGGTTAACTTCACACTGGCTGGGTACAAAAGTGTGGGCACGGCCAAAATATAAAATTATTTTAAGGCTTAAAATTAGGCATAATTGAGGGCGTGGCTGCTTTGAGTGACAAGTGGGTTCCGTATATATACAGTATATATACATAAAGAAAATTTTAACTTAAAGGTATGATGAGTTGTAACCAAACATATTTACTTTAGAATTCAAACTTACTCCTCCTGCTGATGTCACGGCACCAGTCAGATCAATGCCTGACATACTTGTTCAGGCAAGTTTCCACAGTGCCACTTCCAAATAACAGCAAAACTATTCTGACACATTTGAACTTCCCAACCCAGAAACTTGTAACCTGACGCCAGCAAACTGTAGTCATGCATATCAGCCCAGCTGGTCTGTGATGCATCATATCAAAGGACACAAAAAAAAGGGATGAGAGAGAAAATGATCTAAGTACATCTATCTTAGGTCAGAGCACCCACTCACTGCTGCTTAAGATGAACTTGGATTTCACGCTGTAGTTTTGCTTCTTTCGGAGTGCTGCTGCAGTGTAAACTGACCAAGAATTTGGGTTTTGTCCATAACTTATTATCTAACCTTTAACGCTGACCAGAAGTGACAAGTCAGTGGCAAATGCATGTTACAGAAGCGTCCATCTGTCCAACTCCTGAGGTGCTGAGAGGACAGCCGCCAACCAAACTGTCTTCCCAAAGGCTATCAGCCTGTTTCAACAAAAATCCTTTTGGTATGCTATATAAGAAATATGAATCAGAAAAACAGGGTTGATATATTTTATTCATAAAGTTCACATCATACAGTATAGTAACTAGCAGATTTGTGTTATCTGAATTGGGATTACACTACAAGGTGTTCAAGAGAAAAGAACAGATGCCTTAAGTCTGTAAAGGAGTCCCATATTGACCGCTGATGTCATGCATATTTTCATAAATAAAAGTATATTTGTTCTGAGAGATTATGATTTGACTTCAGACACTTTAGAAGACATTATTGCTGTGGATTGGACATGACCTTATGTACAGGCATTTGTGTCTGGCGCTAACCACAAGATGTAGTGACGTCACCCTTGCTAAACAGAGAACGCAGATAGCAAAAGGGGAGGAGAATACTGCGTGAGATACACGGCCAATGACAGGCTTATACCCACAGTCTACATCCGGTGACTTGACAACTGACTCTTTGTTGAGGAGATCAAAGCGAGTTTAGAAGGTGTTAAGCTCATCTGGCAACGTGTCCTCACACATGATGCGCTCCTGATTTTTGCCTGTGACATTCTGGATCTCTTGCCACGTATCTTTTGTGTTGGTGTCTCTCTCCAGTCTCTCCTGTCTCCGCTTTGCCTCCTTGATACCAGCTTTCAGTCTCGTTCTGGCGATGCTCTATGGTTCCTTGTCACCTGGCCGAAAGGCAGCATTTTTGCACCTCTCCATTCATCCAGGCTTTCTGGTTGGGAGATCCTTTTTTTGTCTTTGTGATCACCACATCATCCACACATTTGCTGATGTATGGCGTCACTGATGATGTATATTCCTCTAGATTGATGTGGTTGATGTGCCCAGTCTGAACATTACCTGTACCAGGATCCAAAACCTCTACTTCTCTGTAAGGCTCCTCTCAGTCAAGGCTAATGACTATAAACAGCCTTTCACTACCCAGACATATCCCGACATAAGAAAAAAAGACAACGCAGTTCAACCCTTTTAAAGACGTCTGTGAAGATATTGATGTAATGATGTAAGTGCTTTGGCAAGAGTTTCTATATGACTTTCTAGTGGTGGGAAATAATGATAGCGATATTGGCCTGTCTATAAAACAGGTCTTTAGTATATGGAAGGATGTTTTTTGGAGGGGCAATAAACACGTGCAGTCAGATGATCAGACTGGAACCAAACCAGCAGTTTATCCAGATTATCTGGAGGTTAAAAAAAGGTGGTGAATGCACCTGAAATGACTTTAATATTTATATTGCACAGGAATGTCTGTGCACTACACAGTACAGTAGGGGTGATTTTATGTACAAACGCTTGGTTTCTTCCAGTAAACCATGATATATAGCCTATGTTGGTAAAAACAAATATATATATTAATAATACTGTTAATACAAATTTGAAAATAACTCATGCTTTCAATCAATCTCCTTAGTGTGCGTAAATAAATCACCATGTAGACTAAGTTGCACTTTCCAAATTTGCAGGACCATTGGAGCAGCGTCTTGGCGATAGCCTCAGAAAGGCTAAATAACAACATTAAGCTACTGTTTCAAAATCAAAGAATTTCACATTTTAATCAGAGCACTCACATAAGAAGGTGGTGCTATCAGAGACAAACATGCACCTTTCATGTCCTCTTTAAAGACACTACAGAAATGGTGCTGAGGATTAGGGATGCACCGATCCGACTTTTTCAGTCCCAATAGTGACACCTGGGCTTTGGTACCAGTGTTTAATTAATAAGCTGTATGCCTCACTGTGTGGAAGTGACTGGGATCATTCCTTTATGTGTAAGGTAACATCAGGCTTGACTTAAACATTGCTTTCCTAACTTTGTGAAACAAAATGTAACACATAAATACATACATATAAATTGACTAAATTATTTATTATTTAAATAATAAATTGTACACCAGTAACTTGGTTTTTCATTTTTTTTATTATGTATGTATTATTATTATTATGTATATATATTGTGCTTCTATATTTACCATATACCAAGTATTTTCTTTATTATTATACTGTATATTATTTGTAAACACTATTATTTTTATTATTTTTTGCTACTTAACTTACTGTTTTCTTAATGGGGCTTCCAAGCAAAAAATATTTCACATGTTTGTACTTGTATAACCGGTGTGACAATAAACATCTTGACTCTTGAATCTTGACTCATATGACCAGTGGACAGTAATACAGCAGATCACAGCAGCTCCAGTGTGAAGTTATTGAGTACCAGAGTGAGAGGTTGTGAAACACAGGGTCTGATTCAGTAATCTGCCTGATATATGGCTCACTCGCCCTTTGCCAGCAGTGTTTTCTAAAGGCTGCTCCGACATCTGTCAGCAGCCATAAGGCACAGACAACCCCAGCTAAAGGCTTCAGCCATTCATCAGAACATTTTATGACTATGTCTCCCTGTGTGCTTGTGTGTTTACGAGTGTGTGACGGAGGAAGGAAAAGCCACGCGAGTGTAGGATCGTAAATATGATACCTCATCTAGTCCAACTTGTCAAACTTTGTGATTGGTGACACTGGTTCAGCTGCTTGGATGTGCACACATGTTGCCATGCATGTGGAGAAAATAAAAAAGATTTCTAGCTTTAGCTCCGGCCCTTTTCCGACGGCTCCATCGCTCCCAGAGGCGGCAGCAGAAGTGGGAGGCATTGCTCACACCAGCCTGGCCTGGACATTTCTCATCGCGATGTCGACATTTTTCGCCAGCCCAAGGGCACAGGTGGCCTTCAGATGTGGACCCATCAGTCATGAGCTGCGACGGGTGCACAGGGGACGGTGAGGCGCACTGTGTTTCTAGGGAACATAATGTAGGCGTGGCTCGGTACCGTGAACTATTACACTGACGCATGAATAATAAATCAATGTGTTATTCAGCTCTCTGGAACTGAGAACAAACAGAGGTAATATAGGCAGGAAAGTTAAAGTGCTGCGGGAGGGTTGCTCACAGTTTGATGCCATTGTCATATTTATAAACACACAAATTCCTCCTCGCTCTGCGTATGAAAATCAGAGGTTTAGTGAGATGAAAAAAAAGCTCCCTGTTCCACAGGCATGGGAGCTGTCAAGGGGTGATTCAGTGACGCCGGAGGTAATGAGAAAGTCATGCATTTATGGCTCCCGTAGATTGAGTTGCTGCTCTTGTGCGTACATAGCACCTTGAATGTGACAAATCCCTGTGTTCTGGCAAAGCTTTTGTTATGTTCCGTTTAATGGGTTTTCTCTCTGTGTGTTTCTGCTGACTGCTTACCTGTACAGTTTGACACCCGCCTCCCTCTCCAGCTGGCCCCACAGCTTGTAGCACTCGTCCATCATTTTAGTGTAGATGTCCTGCTCGTAGGCCTTGCGGATTATACGGGTCTGGCCATGGGAGCTCCCTCGGGTGTGGGGCAGGACGAACTGGAAAAAGGTGAACATAATATCAATTGGTTCAAATTAAATAACTTTGGTTTGGGAATATAACATACATCAAATGGCCAAAAAATTGGACATCCTATGATTTTACCCATATGTGATAGTTCAACCTGTCCTCATACAACGGTTCGTATATCTTGCAAAAAGTAATTTCTTATCTTCCATGTGTTTTCCTACCAATGTCCAGCAACACGAGCGATCAGTGCGCCTGCGCAAGCCCCTGCAGTGCAGAACCTTTTGTCCCTGTTGCACACTTCATAAAGTACATATCAAAAAAGCTAGTAAAATGTTTTACCGACAATGTATATGACTTTGTTTGCTGAACTGTTGACAGACCTGTCTTGCCACTTTCCACATTTTCTTAAAACACATTTTTCCAGCTTCAGTATTCTATTATATCCATTTAAAGAGTGTCACACAAAGTGAATTAAAGGGTTGTTTTTTTTAGGTTTTTATATCATTCTGTAGCTTCCCAGTGGTGTTCCTCATGTATTCAAATCCAAACATTAACAATTTGGTCTAAGTGATATTACGATTTATCGCATTCTTTGTTAACTTTTTTAACACTAGGCCATGGGGAAATCATAAAGACTTTTACTTTAGAAAATATCTAAATTAATACAGTAAAATAATGTTTGATTTTCAGCATGTATGTAGTCAGAGATGCCCTGAAGTCAAAAATATCAGTCATTGTCAAGCATTATTTATTACATTTTTTTTTTCCAGCAACCCAAAAATCAAAGAATAAAGACATTTACCTCACAAATTAGTGGTATTTACTTTTTTAATTTATAAGGGACATGTAATGTTTTATACTTCTGGTGAATATAATCCAATCAATCTTATTTCCATATATGAATCATCACGCATTGTAAAGATATGCTCATTCTAGTTGTTTTTGTTTGTTTTTTAGAAATAAATTAAATTAAGATAACAATAATAGAGCATGTTAGGTGGAGGAGTAGATAGCTGCCAGGCAACGTGTGAATGTCAAATAAAGCCAGCTGCTCAGTGAAAAGCAGCAGCCAGATATGACTTTGACAAGTCACAAATGAGGTCAACCAAATCAGTACAGTAAAATCACTTCTGAGTGGTTATACTACTACTACTACTATTGTACTACCCCTGAGAGTGAGGATGATTATTTAATTCATGCATACACAGTTGTTCATGGGAAATAAACCTAATGTCTCAAAGCCCTGCACACTGTGTGTGAATACTTCACTCTCTCCTGCAGCCTCTTAGCTGTGACTGCTAAAAACAAAGTTTTTCTGTGTGACACACCTGCTCCAGCAGAAGAGTCTTCTTGTTCTTTTTAGCCAGCTGATAGGCCGTGAAGGAGCCCTGGACTCCGGCCCCGATCACTATGCAGTCATACTCCCCTTTGGTTGACATTCTGCCTATGTTTAGAAACTAACTACACACTGCATGCAGATACAGTTCTTTTAAATATGCGAAAACAGATCCGCCCATTTCAAGTGGAAGGGGCAGTACAATGTGTGTGTGCTATTTGTGCCCCCGAGCATTTCTTGCCAGGGGCTCATGGCGTACTTCCACAGAACAAGCTTCATCAATGAAATGCCTTTGTTTAAGGTTAGATTATACACGGTTGGAGACATTGCTGGGGTCTGGGTCTGTGCCAGTTTGAGAGGAAATGGGATTTGTAAAGAACATGACAGGACATGAGTGCCTGACAGTCCTACCATAGGGCACAGAGCACAGTTGAAGTTGCCACAAGCCAACTTCATAGAAGCTTTAAAACAACAACAACTTTGTATGGATTTGATTCGTGCTGTGTTTGGGGCTGTTCTTCTACTTCAGTTAAAGCTACAGGAGGTAGAAATGAAGCAAATATGATTAAAAACAAATATTTTTTTATAAAACGCTCACTATATCCTGACTGTAGTGCATGAGACAGGTAATCTGAAAAAAAGAAAATCATGTGTTTCTGTGTCCTCCGGTGCTCCTAATGGCATCTGCAAGATTTCACAGACCAGAGGAAAACAAGCAGTCAGAGCTGATCCGGAGTCTGCCGTCCAGCTGCCGACAATGAGAGCCGGCTGTCAATCACTCGCAAACTCCGATCAAATGGTCAAACTAGGCAGCGCTGATCAAATATGAATCAATATTCTGTTACTGTGTACGGGACTTCCTTAAAAGTTGCACTAATGAACTTTTTTTACATGCATATCATATTGTATGCAGGCCTGTTGTTCTGGTGCTGACACAGTGGGTCATCAGTGGTGTGGTTATATCTGTCCATATCCAGCACTACTGTAAATCTAACCATATCTAACCAGATCAAAGTGCACCTGTTACACTTACATAACCGTGACTAGGCTACTCAATCCAGAGGTCACTCCTCTGCAGCCTCAGTAACAGACTTGCACAGAAATAGTATGATGATATTTTCACAATCTAATATTTTGAAACAGGAAAAGTGTATATTAAAACTTGTCAAAGTGCTCCCTGCCAACTGGGGCTTGTAAAGCTCTATAGATAATAAACATGTAGATAATAAACATTCAGACTCTATACTATGACAACTTCCAGCACACAACAGTATACAATATAGTTTAATGAGCTAATTGACTCTAGCAGAGACCTTATATGCAGAAATAAGCTAATTGATGTTTTGTTATGTGCTTTTTTTGTGAGTTGCATTGTGGGAAGTGTAGGATCCAGTGTTTCGGAGCTTCACCCATACTAGAGAATAAAGCTGCCTTTACATGATAATGCTGATAATTTGCTCTTCGCTCACTGTGAGACAGGGCGTAGAGAATTGCTGAGGCAAAGCACAGCATGGGTATAATATGTCATCAAAGGGTGCGCAAGGAACTTATTCACTGTTTCTAGGCAGCAACAACAGTTTCAGCTGTTATCTCACTGGTTGCACTTTGAAAGGTCGAAGTCCACCGAGGTTAAAGTTGAACTCTGAACTCAGCATTCAGTGGCAGTTACTATGGTAGCACTTCTGCCTAGTTTGGCAGCAGCGCTCTCCCAATAGGTAAACAATGGCACCGCTAGCGCAGAGTGATTTTAACGCCGATCATGTGTGGGCAGCTTAAGGGTCATGATATCTCTGCCTCTGCTGCTTAGATTGGGAACTTTTTTTTTTATTTGTCTCTTGTGAGTCTCAACTTTATGTAAGTGTAACACTAAATATCTGGTTAATGTTTTTTTTTCCTCTTACAGACCATAAACCATTAACCTGAGAATCCGCTGATTACCTGACCTGATTCTCATATCCATATCTGCTCACTCAAACTTGAGTTTGTATTTTTTCTATGTCTGATGTCAGCAGTTACCGTATGGTCCTACAGTCCTTGCATAAAAGGCCTCTCCATCTCAAAGTCATGGGCTGAATTTCAGTCCCAGTATGTGACTGGTTCTCTGTGAGAATGTAAGTAGTAGTCACCATATTCGTTACACCAGTTTGTTTAAGAGCCTATACATGTAGGTTTGACCAGTGAAGCAGGGTGCTGGTTTAGCTCCATATGAACGCACTTCACTTGATCATTTTCATATGGACATATACAGGTTTATGGTGATGTTATTGTCTTTATGCATACAGTAAAACAACCTTTTCTTTTATTACATTTTAACCAAGACTGATTCATCCCAGGCACAGGAGTTTTCTCTGATTGGGGTTGAGAGATTCAAGCATTCATTCATTGATTTTTTTTTCTCCTCTCATTCTGTGGACAGCTGGAGCCTCAGTCTGAACAGTTCTCATTTGCAATCGATCAGTGCTGAGATAGCTCATCCCCATCGACCTCTGCAACACGACAATACAGAAGTAAGGGAGAGTCTCCTCTAAAACCACAACCTGACTGTTACTCATACATATATGCTGTACAATCGCTCTGCACTTTGAATTTGAGATGAAACATTTTTTCTTCATTATAATAAGCCTTGATATAATGCCCTTTATTTGCATTGGTTACACATCAATCATTCAGTTATTTCAGTGTGGGTTTTTAAATTAATGGACTTGAACATAAACATTGCCTTGGGACATAAGATCAGGAAATATGAACCAATGCTGATTTGATGAACATATACAGTATAATATGATGGGAATACTTAGTGATACCTTGCTTGGAAAGAATCTAATCTAAAAGGATGCCAACAAAATGGACAGTTTTTGTTTTTTTTAAATTTGAAGGTATCTCATATAAGTAACATCAGTCATCAGCAGCTTCAGCCAGAAGCAGCCACTAGAGGCTGGAATATTCATTACCTCCCAAAAGTATATCCACAAAATGGGAAATCATGGTAGAATCATCACTGACGGACATCAGAATCTAAGAAGTAATTAACCTGTAATCTTTTGAGCTATATTTTTAGTTTTAGTTTCTATGCAAACGCTTAACCCAGCCTGGTCCCCTAAAAATGATGTTTCCATACAACCAAACTGCATTGTCAATTACGTTTCGAGGGAAACGTTTTCTCCCGGATTACATTTGTTTTGACGTATCACAAATACATTTCTAATGAGTCCGCCAAAGTCCGTGTAGGGAGAATGTTAGGATGGACCAAATAATCACAGGACTTTCATCCAGGAGACTACTGATTGAGTCCCGTGTGAAACCAAAAGACAACGTTAAGTTATTTTACCAGTTTCGCTCTGTAATTTCTGGACTTTACTAACAGCAATTGCGTAACAAGTTATTGTATATAATTAGATGTACTTATTTTAACCCAAACCACACTCTTATCCTTTTGTTGCCTAAACCTAACCAGGTAAACCTAAGTTTATTTTAAAAAGACACTGTGGATGTAATGAGCGGAAACTTGACAAGCCGTCCTGGAGTCCAAACTGATGCTAGAAGGGAACCTAGAATGTCATAGTTTGAAGCGTAGGGCCACTGACCGTAAGCAACAGTATTTGATGAGTTGGGAGTGAGAATGAGTTGGTTCATCAGAGACTCCTTTCACATGGTCACATTGTTTTAACACCGTCATATGACACATTGTTATTATATCTATTTTAGCTGCTTTAAATATTGCATTTAAATACTGTAGTGTATGACTACAACATATTTTCCATTGTTGTAAGAGAGTCCAAGGTATCAAATAAAGGGTCCAAGACCTCCGAGATCCCCTGTATCTCGCACAGTTGAAACCATTATGCGTATTGAATGTGTAGCAAATTGAAGTATACAAGAGATCCTAATGCTCTTAATGAGGCAATAAGTCCAAGATAAATACAAGACGCTAACAACATGTACAGCACAGTGCTATTCAACTGCCTGATTGCACATTATTGCTGCCTTTGACGAAAGAGGTCGTAACCACACCTGGAGTAGGTTATGTTAGATGAATTGTGGGTAAACAGTGGACTTGGTGGGAGATGGCCTCTGTTCCTTCCGCAGGGGTCTGAAGACAGCAGGCCGAGCAGATGGATGGTGAGGCAGGACAGACCTGCAGAGGGTCAGCTGGTCAAACACCCCGCTGTTCCATCGTGTCACACACACATGAAGTGTGAACCCCCCCACAGCCACCACCATGCTACATCACGCCACAGAACATTAACCTCACACACCATATTCAATCCCTCTGTGTACAGCTATACTTTAAAGGACCGTATCAGCAATGTTTCAGCACATTTAGTTCAAGTTGCATATATCCTTCTGAACTGTTAAACAGTTTCTGATTTTAGAACAGCCAACAACGTGGAGTGGATCCTTGAACCCTGTTGTAAAATCACTGTAGATTTACGACCTCAAGTGGCTTATTGCTTTTATAAACCCGTTACTGCATATACCTGGTGAGGTTTCAGAAAATAAACGTAGAGCAACAGAAAATGCAATCATAATATAACAAATAATCATTCTTTCGCCAAACAATATAGTTCGTCAGGGACATTTAGCAGAATGGTTGCCAAGCAACACACAAATGAAGGTGAAAGCATGCTTGAAGATTTTGGTGAATATTAACATTTATCTGGATGTCGCCATTGTTGCTCCCGTTAGGGGTCGCCACAGCGGATCATTGATCCGCACATTGATTTGGTTTGGAATCCCCCTGGGGGCAATACATGTTTTGGTGGTGGGAGGAAACTGAAGAACCCGGAGGAAACCCAAGTGAACACAGGGAGAACATGTAAACACCCACAAAGGCCCTGCCCAGACCGGACTATCGCCATTAATTGTGCAATTGTTGTAGTAGTGTCCCATCATGTTAGCGCTCCTCTTTAGTGGTGCATGTTTGTGTCTGGTCAGGAGCATTTTAATTGCGTGGTGCCAGAAGCAAGGACATTGCTCCAGCATCGTCTCTGGCCAACATGTTCTCACTCCCAACTTGTCAAATACTGCAGCTTGGTCAGTGACCCTACGCTTCAAACTATGACGCTCTGGGTACTCTAGTGTCAGATTTCGATGTGTCAGAGACTCAATATACGCTCGTGCATGCATTGTGTCTTTTCAAAATAAACTTCCGTCTTCATAGGAAGTTTATTCTTGCAACTGACAAGACAAAATGTCATGTTGACTTTTGGTTTCACACGGGACACCAACAGCGGTCTGAGGTGAAAGTGTGTGTGTCCTGTGTTTGTTTGATACATCCACCACTCCTTCTGCCCATCTTGAGCGGACTATTGCACACTTTATACCTCTTACCCGTAATGATGACGCAGATTTACATTGGAGATAGTTGAAACCCCGGTGCGTCTCACACAGACGTTAAAGGATGTCTCAGTGTGTCAGTATCAGACACTGAGGGGCACTGACCAAGCTGCGGTATTTGACGAGTTGGGAGTGAGAACGGGTTGCTCTTCGGTTAAGCCCTGCAGAAAGGCCAACATAACTGCTGAAACCACAGAGTTCACCTTTCCCGTTTTCACTGTGGCATAAAACTGACAGAGAGCTTGGTTGAGCTCCATTTTGGTGATTGTTTTAAAATTAATAGTCAGATCTTTCTGAGTTCAGAAAACAGCAAACAGACCACATCGTCAGTTTAACGGGCCCAGCTTCGTTTCTAGACTTTTCCAGCTCTTCACTTTCTCTCTCAGTAAGTCTCCTTTCTTTTTTATCTTCCTCCTCTATCCTATCCATCTCTTCCAAAGGGGTGAAATGCAGCTCAGCCAATCATAATCAAGGACCCCGAACTATTACATTTTTTAAGTGTTTTAATATAGTGTATGTGTGTAAACATCTCTTTGGTTCAGGATTGTTCAGCTCTGATAAAAAGGAGTTAAGGATAGAAAGAAATTTCAGATAATACAAAATAGATGTGTAGTATGTCTTACATCACATAGTTCAATATCCTATTTTGAAGGAAAAACAATGCTGTGTAACCTGACACAACACAAAAGACCAGTGTGTACAATTAGGGGGATCTATTGGCAGAAATGTTTTCTTTAGTGTCACCTGATCATAAGAATCGATGTGTTTTCATACCTTAGAATGAGCCGTTTATCTACATATAGAGCAGGTCCCTTCTCTACGGAGTCCGCCATGTTGCACCGCCATGTTTCAACAGTAGCCCTGAAAGGACAACCCAAAGTCTGTTAACCTGCTTGAGCCGGAGTCGGTAACGTTACCCGCTCTCTCTCTCTCTCTCTCGCTTCACCACTCACCTCCCACGTACATGCACTCTAAGCACTGGCTCTGCTCCAAATGACCTACGCTACTCTTACAACAACTGGCTCCAGAGAGGGCCGTTCGTGTTTTAGCGTTGACCCCCCTATAGCTCTCCAACACACGAGGGAGAGGGTTGCAATCTCCTCACTGCTAGATACCGCCAGATCGTATACTCTGGACCTTTAAACACTTGGTTAAGGTTAGAGAATGATCGTGGTCATTCTATAAAAAAAAAACAACTCTTACTCACAGTTGGAAATGTGAAAGGAACAGCTATCTCTTCCATTAAAGTCTGAAGTTTTGCTGACCCATCCATCCATCCTGACCCCCTCCCTATGTGGACTTTGTTGCTCTATGACAACGTCATCTCACTTCCTCCTTTGCTCCCTTCACATTTACTACAGCCGCTACAGAGCCGCTTTCAGACATTGTACAGGGGGGGCATGACCCCCTGTCCCCCTACGGCCATAATGGCTTAAATATGTACAGTATATATGTTCAGCTCTGCGTGATGGAAAGTTTTGCGTAAAAAGGCATATATAATGTATGTGTCAGATTTGTTGCAGTGGTTTGCGTTGTCTGTATTGTAGAGTGTCAGGGTTTGACTTGCTGCAGTCCACAGTGATTGCTCCTGCCTGTTTCCATCAAATCAAACCGCTCATGAAAACAGCATGCAGACAGACAGCTCCATTCAAATTAGCCTCTTGTGTGTGTGTGTGTGTGTGTGTGGGGGGGAGCACTGTACCTTTGATCTTCCTTCCCTGAGATACTTGAAAGGCTCATTACTGTACCTCTAGAACACAATATGGGCCCATTTTTTTTAACTGCAGATGTATTATATTGACTGCGCCAAAGGTTGTGTGCCCTTCTCAGGATTACCAATGTTCAGATCACTCACCATGATCCCTGCACACATGCATTCATCAGGAAGAGACAGACCAAGGCAACATTAATGAAAAAACCCAAATGCTTACATGTCTATAGTATGTTAATAATTTTGGATAGGGTACAATCTGATTTTCATTATTCTGGTTTGAGTCAGCCGAGCCTTTTTCAGTGACTCTCCGAAGCTCCATAGAGAGATAAAATGAGACATCAGTGTGCTGTTTATGATCTGGGAGTCTTACTGGGACGCTGAAATCACCATCTGCTGGTAGTGAAAGTTTATTCCCTCTGAGCACATGGCAGAGGCTTGCCGCTGAGGCCCCTCCACGTCCCTCAGCTGTGTGTAATATGATGAACGGTGCGCCTCCTCGTTTTCTAAAACACCCCTCCGCTCTGCAGCGGTGGGGGGAGAAAACGCAGCGTCAGGGCATTTCCACTAAGCACTGCCACTGTCCCTGACATCAGGGATCCTGGAAGCAGTCAGAAAAAATTATGTTTCGCCACTAGAAAATGCCCTCATCACCCCATGCTAGATTGACTTTGACAAAAATGAGGGGACGTGTTTCTGTTTCAGGAGATCTTTATGGTTTTAGGAATATTTTGAATTGTAATCTAAGATTTAGATAAAGATTTATTTTTTTTTTAATGCTAATCAGACATTATAATGTTAAATCAGAGAGTTGTCACACAATTTAATTCAGTTTTCAATTCAGTATGGTTAAGCCAAACCTGTCTCCTACAAAATGACGTCCCCATCCCATAGACATTCGGTTTAGGAACCTATAGAAGGTTATTTCAAATTCAAATATCAGTGATTCAAATTCCAGTGTTTAAAAACAAAAATCAAATGCCGTATGACTTGCACATGGGTTAAAACACTGCCATTTCTTATCATTTAGTGAAACCGCGCAAAAACACATAAACTGATATGGAAATATCCTGCATTATTACGTCAATTCTTGCATGAATTTAGAGTTTTGAGAAGTTTGACATATGTTAATGCCACCCTCACACTCTGCCAGGTGGCTGTATGAATAGATTATTTGGCAGAAATTCCAACCCGGTGACATAAGCTTCATTTGAGAAAAGGTCACGTAAAAAGACAGCGGTCCCTGAGACTCAGGTACTACTCCACTGCTATTTACCTGGCATTTACTGCTGGCAATGTATTCTGAGTCATGTTTAAATATCAAGCACCCCTTGTAAATATTCATGACGATTGCCCATACGAACAGGACAAGAGTATGCTCAGGAACCTCTAATGAATAACTGAAGCATCATGAATAATGAACAGCTTTCACCCCCACCACTGCTTCAGTTGCAGGTAGAGCCTCTGTAGGCAGCGGGAAACGTCGTCCCCGTTGCTGTCGTGATAATGCATAGTTCCATTGGCCACGGCAGATGGACGCCTCTGACCTGAAGAATAGTCTCTCCACTTTGCCTCTGCTGTGTTAATGACTCCGTTTGACCACTCTCTCCTGTACCTGAATTGCTGGAGGATTAGCTGCTTCATTCTCCCTCTGTGGCCCCTATTGCTGCCAACTTTAATGGCTGCTCTTTGCTCGTCAGATAGATGTGGGCTCACTGAGGGGGAACAGGATTACCTTTGCTTCAGGAGGGTGTTTATGGATAAAAGCTCAGACTGCTCACTTCACTCACTTTATCTTGTGTGTACAATAGATGCTGGCATCAAGCTACATTTCTTTGTCATAACTAACGGGTTATTCTTTTATGTGCTGGCTATGTAGTGACATCTGGACATGCTGGACTTGCTGAATACATTTCATTTTTTTTTCAATCTGAATAGGCAGACATAAACCATTCTATTTTTTTTACTATAACAATCTCACCCAATCATTCTCGCTGGATAGCGTAGCATATTTTAGACTATATTCTCTGTTGGGGGATGGTGAGACAGCTGTCGATATCCCTCCCTCTGGAGCTGGCAGACAGGCAAAGTCTCTCTACTGACAAAGACATGGCTTCTATCCCATCAGCCTGCAAATGGCAATATAATAACCCAGACAGTCATATGAACTGCATCTCTCCACAATTTTCAGACTCAGATCAATCATAACTTGTTCATAACTTTCTCACTTTATTTGCTTTTTCAGAATCAGTATCAGCTTTATTGACCTGTTATAAGTATACGCATACCAGGAATTTGACTCTGGTCATTTTGCTTTCACTGCACATACACAGAAACAGAAATACAGCTCAATACAAGGACAACAAAGTTGAACAAGAGTAAAGAAAGTCTTCTTTTATATACATTTTCACATTAATGAATACCTTAAACAATCGATCTTATTTGATGAATTGATTAACGGTCACCGGTCACATGTTGAAGTATCCTTGAGCAAGACACTTAACCCCAAAATTGCTCCTGAAGGCTGTGCCATTGGCGTGTAAATAAGTATTTAGATTAGATCCTGATGGACAGGTTGGCTCCTTGCATGGCAGCCTCCATCAGTGTATGAATGTTGAATGGGTGAATGCTGACATGTAGCGCTGTGAGTGGTCGGAAGACTAGAAATCCATTTACAATTTACCATTCCTGCCCTTTCCTCACAGAAAAAAAAAAATTGCGGCATGGCTCTATATGGCAATGTCAGTCTGTCGGTCCACCATTTTGGTCCAGACTAAAATATCTCAACAACTACAGGATGGATCACACGAGCTTTACACAGACATCCATTGTCCTCAGAAGATGAATCCTAATGTCTTTGGGATCCCCCGTCTTTTCATCTAGTGCCATCATCAAGTCAACATTTCAATATGTCCAATGTTGGTTTGTGGTTTGTGACCAAATACCTCCAAAACTAATGCACCCATGCAATGTCATCTGCCAGTGCGCTTCACAACTACACTAACGGGTCAGTGGATGTCAGCCTCCTATGGATATTCATATTGATATTATGGATGACGGTCCATCATTGCTGAATTTCATGGTAATCTTGCCATTAGAACCATGACACATTTATTACTGTACGCATTCTTCTAACAACAGCCTTTTAGATAATACAGAGAGAAACAATTCATTTTTTTGTCCTGCATGCCAAAAATAAACAGCAAGCACCAAACGGGATTTCAACATTGATTTCTAGTTATAAAACAGAATGATATTTGGTCTGAACATACCTCTTTTCGCCCTCTTCTCAGCCAGCTGAAATGCGGTCACAACATCAACGTGTCACAAAACACATTTGTTTAATCATTTAAATATTTTTTCAGTTGTAGGTTGTGTGTGTGGAGGTATATTTCTCCAAAGTCATATTGCACTGGTCGGCAAAATGTGGTTTACACATGAGTAATTTCGACGTAATTTCAATGTATGTTAATGTTTCATATAAAATGTCATAATATGGAACTATATAGGCTCTATACATTAATGTAAAATAAGAAAATGTGCTTGCTGCTATAACGCACATGCGTAAGCACTAAGGCTCATGCATCTTCAACTACTACGAGTAGCATGGGGGGGGTTCGCTTCGTACCGGGAGCGATGTGAATGTGCTAACAGAATAAACATGAGGCTTCACGCTAACTACATACTTTGAAAGTACTTGTGCTACTGTATTCCAATAAATAGCAGACCATAAATCATAAATTAGCATCATTAGTTTGCTGCTATAGCTTGTAGTGTTAGCAAGCAGCTTGTAGTGTACTGCAGCGTAAACCACCAGTAAACATGAACATGCTGCCAGACTTGATGTTTGCAGTGAAAACAGAAAATTTGGATTTTATACTGCAGGCCGATGAGAAAATGAAAACCTGTCCACTTGCTGCGCATCATTATGCTGGTCACACTGATCACGCACATCAGATCTGCATCACATGAGAGAAAAACAACAGCTACGCTGGGACATTTTTCGCTGCAGTGTGAACACGGCCGTAGAGAGCCTCGGCTATGCAGGTCACATCTGGTCATGATGCAGAGAGAGAGGAAAATTAGCTGACCTCTGCTCACTGAGCAATAGCATGGCTGGACAGTTCAGCAGGAAACATGCAGTGGGTGCATGCAGTGGCATACTGAATGAGCCCATTTGTTAAAAATTACTTTTTGTACCTTCTTTGAAACAGCTTTGAAATCACTCAGTTACATGAAACTCAAACTAATTCCATGTTATTTCAAACATTTTGTTATGATAGTTGAGCCATTCATTAAGCCACACAGGAAAGAAAGTGGTTAGACATTAAGTATTAATAAGTTTATGGTTACCATCAGTGCTTGAAGTGGAAAACAATAAGTGCTGGTGCGACTAGTACTAGCAATCTCTTGCAACTTATTCCTATTTATTCATCACTTATTTAAGCATGTTATTCTGTGTCAGCCATAATCAGCTGTGGTTTCATTGCTATTATTATACTTGGGCTATATGCATCTTCTATAGTAGGCCTATAATACTCCAATAATACTCCAACTGGAACATTATAGGGTTAAGGTGGTGTGTTTGTGTTAATACCTAAAGTATATTATAATATATTATAGGATGTCTATAGCCTGGAATTGCAGCCAGTCAGACAGGCAGGTATGCATTCAGAGCTGAGGTGTGTGAGCTGTTCATTCAGGTTTTAGGAGCAGTGTCCTGCAGTCAGGATGTTCAGCTACATATTATACTGATACACATTCTGAATTTCTACAGTGAATAAAAGATACTTGGAGAAAATCTGAAGGTTTTTTACTTAAAACTATGCAATTTTTTTCATCATTATGGACCATTATTATATCTAATTAAATGATTATTTTTATTATTTATCACAGCCTTCATCTGAACATTCAATTCTTTTGGAAATGTAAAATCCTATTCCATAAATCAGAAGAGCAGATTCAGAAATCGTTTAAACAATGTTTCATTAATTACATTTCTTAACAACTAAAAAAAAGTTATGAGACGAACAGTTCACTAATTATTTTACAAAGACATGAATACTGTATCATTAAATTACAGCACCCTCATCCACTCATTCACATCGCGTCCAGTTAGGAAGAGATGTTATGAGGCATGGTGCAAATACGCTGGCGCTGCACCGTTATGAATCGCCATTATGAGTCTCACAGAGAACCTCATAGAGAGAGGGCAGAGAAGAGTACCGGAGAAGTTCCGGTACACGAGAAAAAGTCACGGTACGCCAAGGAGTAAAGTGCCAGTATTCTCTTTGACCAGTATCCAACAAAAGCTTCTGAACAAGCTTCTCCTATTAGCTAAAAGATGCATTCTATTCCAATGGATTAAGCCCAGACCTCCTACTGTTAACCAGTGGTATGGTGAAATCTTTAAAGTTTTGCCAATGGAGCGCTTGAGCTCCATCTTGAAGGGGAATGAGAGGGTTTTTGATGAGTTGTGGGCACCTTTTCTAAACCACCTCCCAAACGGTACAGCAGATTTAATACGTAGGGGGCATTTCACTGTGGACTGGCGCCCTTCCAGTGCCCCCATGAATGTCTAACGTTCTTCTCTGGGCATTTTACTGCCTTGCCTTGGCTGTGTATTCCCCGATTTGTATAATATATCCAAGCCCTGAGACTTCTGCATGTCTTTTCATGTGATGTATAGATCTACATACCATACTGTTTTTTGAAAATTCAATAAAATATTGTTGTGGGAAAGTGCCAGTACATACCAGTGAGTACCGGCCCACCTCGAGCACTGGTTACCATACATTTATGATGGTCTGTTGTCACATAGATACCTTGTGTTCTATATAACAAGACAACCATGCCTACAGAGGCAGAACAAGAGTAAACTATGAATAAGCAATGTGCCCACTATTTATACCCAGAGCGTAGAGTGAAAAATAAAACCTTGATTAGATGTTTTCCCTAATTCCCCTGCCCTGGCAGACAGGTATGCACTGCCAGAATAACTTCAGGAGGAGCCGCTGGGGCAATCTATCCTTGGTTCTGAAGGGAAATGCATTCAGCCTGACCGCATGTCTAATAGAAGCAGCCACGACACTATTGCTTATTAAGACAAATAAGCCCCAGTGCCAGAGCAAAGGTGTGGAGAGGCCTTAATGTGATGCTGTCATTAGGAGGCAATAGAACTGAGCCACTTGCTTTATTCCACACCACATCCAATAAAGTTTCTCTACTCTGATCTGAAGGGAATGGAAATATCTGTCACTACACTGTGCTGCTTGGTCTAAATCCTGCTAATTACTGTCTCACACACTTCTGGCGCCTGAAAAAGGGAGTGAACAAAGAGAAAAATACAACAACTTTTGTGAAGCAGGTCTATTGTTAGTCGGAAGCCATGCTAGAGTCCTCTGAAGACTGAAACATGTAGTACTCTCCGTAATACAAAAGTGTTGGAAAGAACAACATCTTGACAGTTTTGTTATATTTAGAAAAGAAAAGTGATACCCCAGTTACACCACCATTTAAAACGGTGACATTTTGAAACCAAATCAATTCACTTCAATGGATTGCTGCGACCAGTAATATGTTCCCGAATATTATTATCCATCCATCCATTATCTATCACTGCTTATCCCATTCAGGGGGGCTGGTCTTTGGACTGTGGGAGAACCCAGAGAAAACCCACATTAACACAGGGAGAACATGCACAGAAGGGCCCCAAGCCGGGTTTGAACCTGGGACCTTCTTGCTGTGAGGCAACAGTGCTAACCACTGCTCCACCGTTGAATATTTACATGGAAATCTAAATTTCCTGCTTCTTCCTTTCTGGTAGATGAAGCTGTGTTCCAAGGAAATGAAGTCCTCTGGAATTTGACTGGGCTGTTTGAAAAGCTCAGACAGTGACTGACTCTGTGATTGGCAGACTCTACAGTAGGGAGGAAATTAATCTTTAGGTATCATACATAGGTGGGTTTAAGCTGAGAGAAAGAAGTTAAAGCCGTATGGAAGCCGCAGTTTCTATTCCACTGACCCATATCCTATAAGACAGAAACTGACGGTTCCAGATTTGTAAGCACAATAAGTGTGGGTGCGTTTCTAGGAATTGAAAAGGGCCGGATCTAAGCCCAGACTGTCTGGGGCTGAGGTGAGGGTGTTTTTTTTTGTGGTACCTGCTGTTCTGCCTGAATTTCATTTAATTTGAATGCATTGTATACATATTTTTAATAGTAATGTCAAGACAATTGCTCTGGACAAAATATACATCTGCAGTTACCAATCCAAACAATCTGTGCTTATCTGTTAACAAACAGGGACTTCAGGTTTTACTCACTCACAGTGTTTTTTATCTCAGTAGTGCTTCACTAGAGCTGTCTGTTCTGCTGTTGAGGGGGAGCTGTGCTTTAACCCTGTGTTTCTATGAGACCTATTTACATTTTTTAATGCATGTTTAATGTAATAGGCGTGCTGATCCCCGGCATGGCAGACTTGCTTTTGGCACGTGGAGCGTTACCTCTCTGGTGGGGAAGGAACCGGAGCTGGTGCAGGAGGTGGAGCGGTATCAACTAGATATAGTTGGTCTCACCTCCATGTATATAAGCTCTGGTTCAAGAACCAAACTCCTGGAGAGGGGCTGGACTCTCACGTTTTACAGAGTCGCCCAGGGTGAGAGGCGCTGGATAGGTGTGTAGTTGAGATCAAACTGAAGGTTGAGTTAGAAGATGGGCCTAGTCCCAGCAAGGGGGGAGAAGGGGCCATTGCCACTCCCTGTCGATCAGTGGAATAGGCGGCAGAAAAGCAGATTGTGGCACTACAAGCTTGCTCCATAGTGCTATTAGCAGTCAAGAATTCCACAGAGTAGCTTTAAAGTTTCAGTCCTGGTTTTGCTGGAAACAACACATACATACATACATACATTGACCACAGGGGCAGCAAACAGGCCTTGAGCAGCTACTCAGAAATGCCAACTCTATCACCAGACCAGAACAATGATAATGGACGATTCTGCAAAATGACTGATTAGGCTCAACAGCCATGGTATGGTTACATGGTTGGTTGGGAAAGATTGTGATTGCAGTAAAAACAAAACAAAAAATGAAAATGAACTCTGGTGTCCTGCGAGGCACGCATGTTGAATCCCACATGGGAAAGGCAGACTCTGCCATTAACAATTTCTCTCTATAGTAGTTTGCAATTACAGAATGTAATTACATTGACTTGCTAATGCTGCTGAAAGAATTGTGGCCATAAATAGTATCAAAATTTGGGTCTCTGCTGTGGAGAGAGACGCCTGGAATACCTTACTGAGCCTGCTGCCACCGTGATATAATGAATGGATGGAATAAATAATACCATTTTAATTATTTAGATGTAATAATAACACAATTGCAATACCATATCATGCATAATCTTAATCAATCCATAACCCCAGCGTAAACAAAAGTGTCCTCCAACCACCGAACATTTCACAACCAGGACCTTCAATCGTTTCCTAAGTTGTTCCAGATAACAACTAAATCGACATTTTAAATGTTTGCTGATGATATTAAAGGTTTATTTACATCAGTAAATTCTATATATATAAAGCTCATTTTACATTGTTGGTAAAATGTATCAAATACACAATATTGTATCTCCCCAGTCACTGTATGTATGTAAATAGACCTCACATGTTAGTGGTCAAAAAGACTGCAGAATGGGCCTTTAATGTGATGAGTAATGCCTGTGCATGACTTGCCTTTTACGTACAGAGTGTTGAATCTATGAATAGCTTATCTGCCGTGAGGCAAAGGTGCGTAAATCACAGCAAATGTGTTGAGGAGATTCAACACAGTTACTGTGTTGGAGACTTTCTCCCGCATTGACGTAGTGAGTCATCTCTCAGTGAGGTGAGCAGCAGCTGCAAGGCTGGACACATACTGGAGGGATATGGAGCACCTCGGCTGCAAAAGCTTCAGAAGTCAGAGCTGAGATCAGACACCCAAAGGTCTTCATCGGGTTTTAAGTAGCCAGAGGTGCAGCAGAAGGATGACTCAAAAACCAATTGATGTAAAAGACTGCGCTGATAGAGGGCAGCTGACGCAACGCTGTCAAATCAAACCCATGCTCGCTGAGTCAAAGGAGGGAGGAGACACATCGGTGGCAGGAAGTATGTAGATTTCCAAGCATAAACTCACAGATGAGACGCAAGCTCGCATATCATCATTCAGTAGAAAACATTTTTTACATAGCAAAGCAATACATTCAACAACTCATGCATGGTTCATAAGTGTTTCTTCTCTTTTATGCATATTTAGCTATTTCCAGAGAGCAAACATGTTGATGTTCAGGTCATTGTAATCTAATCCCTCTAAAAGACTGATTTAAGCTCTTCCTTTCCATTGAGCTTCCTCCTGTTTTTTTTTCTTCGAGAGAGAGTAATTCAAGAAAAAATAATCCACCTCTAGTTGAAATCAGTGAAAATGAAATAATTTCTGTTCATTTTGGAAGTTGTTTGCCTTCTTCTCCTAATTAAAGGTCGAACATCACCCACTCTTTTATTACAGTGTGTTACGATTGATTGGTCGTTAAGCCCCACTCGCCTTAGTTACTGTACATACATTTGTCAAGCTTTCTGTTTCTGCCTTCTGAAATAATATCAGCTGTAGCTAGCTAGCTAATTAAGCTATTTTTAGCTCTTAGGTATTGCAGAGTTTTTGATGCTTAAAGCTGAGTTTAAAAATATTAACACCTTAAATAAACGGTTCTTAAATATAAACTTGATGGCTGACATAAAGTCAGCATTCTCTCCAGTTGATGATTCATGTAGAAGACATGGAAATAAAAAACAACATTGTTCTTGTATTGCAGTGTAGAGCTATTTAGTCCTATGGTATTATAAGTATGATAAGAGAAATGGAAAAAATTAATCTTGTTTAGCTGCTCAGCTACATACTTGGACATTCAAGATGTTCTGTTTTATTGTTCATATTTTCAAACGGTATGTTTCACTTTTAACGTTATAAGATAAAAGGCTGTAGGATGAAGATTAATTAAATGTAATGCTATCTCGGGTAACATTAGCTATATACCACATAGGGATGGTTTATTCTTCAAAAAGTCACACTAAAAAGACCAGCCCGTTCTCATTTCCAGGGTGTCAAATACGGATGCTTTGTCACGGCCGTCGGAGTCCGATACCGCTGCACAAGGCACCCTTCAGCGCCAGTATGAGACGCACCGGGCATTCCATTAACTACAATTTAAACCCATCTGCGGCAACAGTGAACGCTTAGAGAAAGTGTGTGTGTGTGTGTGTGTGTGTGTGTGTGTGTGTGTGACGTAGTTTAAAGAAAGAACGGTGAAACACAGGGTGGATGGGAGGGGTGCAATAAACATATGGCTTTCTTCCAGGAAACCACTGTTTGTGTCCCATGTGTTAAGTTTCACTTTCACGTTACAATCAACTGTTAGTTTGTGTGTTAAGTTACATTTTCACTATACAAACATAGTCATTTCAAGCCCAACCATGTTGTTTTTTCCTTAACCTAACTAAGTGGTTTTGCTGCCTAAACCTAAGCAACATTAAGCACATGTTTACTGCGTCCGAAAAGTGACACAGAGGGGTCTGACAAAACCTCAGTATTTGAGTTGGGATGAGAATGTGTTGAGAAGACAGAGGCAGGACAATTTGCTGCATAAGATATCAGTGTTTTTTGGAAAACAAAAATAATGGTTTAGAAAGTACATTTTTTTAATTTTGTTATTGTTTAGTTTTGAGTTTTAGTTGCCATACTTTTTTGTTTTTTGAGAAATACTGCATATGTTTATATGCACAGTAGTATCCTGATTTAGATCATATTCAGGACATAACATTTACACCAAACACTGAGAAATGTGGTTATTCATATTCCTATAACAGTTTTTGGTAGTCCACAGTCTACTAGTGCAGCAGAGTCTGGGATTCTTCCAAATCCAGAAATCTGTCATTTCTGGATCATCTGAGTTACCTCAACAGTTAAGGAAGAACACAGTTTGGTTTCTGGCTGCCTGAACTCTGCGGATTTGGCTTCGCTTATCTGAATCAAGGGTCTAAGGTTAGAGGGGGTTGTTGAATTGACTTGCCAGTGTCCTATCAGAGTTCTCCAGCTAGCATATCAACATTTCTCAAAACTGAAATAAGGATTCATCCAGGTTTCTGAAACCAAGATATGATGTTTACACGTGCAAAACATAACCATTATACTCTGAATACTACACAATATTCTAATGCACATTAGAATCACATATATGAGAAACACAGTCATTGTTTCAGAGAACCCCCAATTCTTACACTGGTCAACATTAGCAGCTCAATAGGAGCTATTCATTGTTCTGTTGTGTGTTGGAAATGAGGCTCACAACTTATAGATGTCAACAGCATTTTGTATTTGTGCTTCTAGCTATCAGATATCATACACTGTACAGTATCTGTATGGATTTGTTATTCCATTGTGTACTGAAATCATTCAAGTCTTCTCTTTGTTAAAGTAATTCCTTAAACAGGCTTAAGTTGTGTGTTCTACCTGAAATGCCTCATATTTAGAGCTCTAAATATCAAAGCTGCTTTCTTTCAGACAATGTACACACAGCTGTGTTTGTGCAAAGGCCAACAAGCTAGTAGTATGTAGCAGTAACAAAGAAATGAGTTTGGAGTTAATTATTTCAGAGTCCAGACTGCCACTTTTAAGCTTCGTAAGATACAGTTCACTGAGACAGTGAGACAGTTAAAGGGCAACCCGAGGGATTTATTATTGCACTTTCATAAAGTTAGGGGATTTGCAAAAGCCAGATTTTAAAAAAAAAAAATGTAAATGTTTTAGTCTCTATCACAAGCCAAGCTTTAGAAATGCAACTCAATAATGTCTTTAGTTTGTCCCTTGTTCACTGGCTTACACGATCTCATGTCCAAGCTGCGATAATCCTCTGATGACACCACTGTGACATCATCGGGGTCATTGTCTATACAACAAAGGCTGAGTATGTTGTGTGATCTTCATGTGTGAAATCAGTGGGATGCCCCCTGGCCTGGTATCAGTGCTATTTTAATGTGTGTACATTTTCAAAATGTTATATCAGTCATTTCACAAAAGTATTAAAATCAACTGAAAACTGGTTGAAAATAAGTAGTCCATCATCCTGGTTCCAGGCATAGCCATTGGTGTATTAATTTCAAAATGTATTTCGAACATGTAAAATAAAAAAATTAAAAATAAATCAAAAAAAGAGAATGATCATACAAACAATTGGACTGTAAGAAAAAAATATATATTTACATACAATGGAAAGCATAAGCAAAAGAAATTGTCAAACACTTGATGCCTTAATTGGTTTACATATTCGAAAAGGAGTGAGAAGAAATACAAATTTATTTAATCCCACCCCTTCTCCATAAGTCATTCATTGATAATTAACCAGCTTCCTTATTGACTTAAACATTATACTCTAATTAATTTAATTTAATTTAGAGAATTATTTTTCCTAAACTTGTCTAAATATAATAATTATTAGCTTTTATCTCTGTCATACAGAAATATAAATCAATTACTGATATAATTACTCTTATCAAAATATAAATTCGTTATCAATCAAGAATACCAATTCATTACTTATAATGTAGTGTAATGCATTACTTGCATATTCATCTTAATCATATCACTCAATTGTGTGTGGAATGAGTATTTAGATTAGATCAAGATGGGCAAAGTTGGCACCTTGCATGGCAGCCATCAGTGTATGAATGTGTGTGTGTGTGTGTGTGTGTGTGTGTGTGTGTGTGTGTGTGAATGGTGAATGCTGACATGTAGTGTAAAGGGCTTTGAGTGGCCAGAAGACTAGAAAGGCGCTATATAAATAAATGCAAGTCCATTGATCATTTACTAGACAATCTGGCAGAGGGTTAAGTGAAACTGAGCAGGTGTATGAGGCTGATGAGGTATAAAAGAGGCTCAGGTGTGGACACGGGGCAGGGAAGCTCAGGTGAGGGAAATGAGGTGATTGCAGGGTAGATGAAGGTAACAGGATCTGTAATGACAGTAGATAGATAGATAGATAGATAGATAGATAGATAGATAGATAGGTAGATAGATAGATAGATAAATAGATAGTAACTTTATTGATCCTGAGGGAAATTCAAGTTTCCAGCATCACAGATCCATAGTGCAAAACATGTTAGTAAAAAGGCAGTAAAAAAGTTAGTAGTGCAAAGTACAAAAAAATATACCAGATATAAAAATACAAGGAGAT
>CAKAOI010049340.1:64826-94360 GCA_916701655.1 Sebastiscus albofasciatus
ATGGCATGCCTAGCTAAGACATGTGGTGACTTAAAACAGCAGTAGGCGAAATTGGAGCAAATGCTATCAAAATAATAAAAAAAAAAATTTCTTTATAAAACAGTCACTATATTCTGACAGTAGTGCATGAGATGGAAAAAACAACAACACCATGTGCCTCCGATGTCCTCCGATGTCCTCCGGTGTCCTCCGGTGTCCTCCGGTGTCCTCCGGTGCTCCTAACGGCATCTGTAAGATTTCACAGACTGAAGGAAAATAACCAGTCAGAGCTGATCTGGAGTCTGCCGTCCAGCTGCCGTCTATGAGCTGGCTGAACTCTGATCAAACAGTGTACTGTTTAGCCGTAAAATGAGCCCGAGCACAGCCAATAGGAACGCTCTCTCTCTGAAATGACCTGTGATTGGCCTAGATATGGGCTAGATATTTTTAAAGCCTGAAAACAGAGCCATGAGGAGGAGCAGAAGTCTAGTTATCTCTCGGAACATTGTAATTACAATATGCTGAATGTTTTTTATGGAATTTTTGCCCAATGATGCTGAAGAAATTCTGCCTACTGAAGCTTTAAATCTGAAAAAAAAGTTAAAAATGAAGTAAAAGAGCATAGGGTTCAAAAGGTTAAACACAAGTGCACCATGTATATCAACTAAACTAGTGACTATTAATTCTTAAAACCTAAAATTCAGGGCCCTCAGTAATGATAAAGGACTTGCATCAAGGGCCTTAATATTTTTAGTTGCTTATGCAGTTTAATATATATTCCAAAATTTGGAAAACAAATTTGCATTTAATTAATTTATCCCAAACCACAAACGTATTAGTGATCTGGAACCCTGAATCGGTTGCTAATTTTGTCTTGTTGGTAATCCAGCCTTGTGGCTAAAACATGTAAAATAATTGGTATGGTCCTTTAACATTTGCAATTTGGAATTTAATTGATATTGATTTAATGTTATTGAAGAACTAAACCAGTACTCCATTTATATACAAGTATAGCACTTATGTATTGCTATCACAGTGAGGAAGTCTCCAACCTGCAGTAGATCACTGTGCAGACGGAGTCAGTAGTGAGATGACTGAGTGTTGCTGTTTCAGGTTTGGGCCAGTTTCAGCTCAGAGCTCAGATCCACGAGTGATCAGTTCTGCTTCTCCTTAAGGCTTTACCCTCGCTACTACACTCGCTCCTGATTGCTGCTCTGTTATTCATCAGTTCGGCTCTCTCTCTCTGTCTCTCTCCGAGAGCAGGCATGGAGCGACACTGCGAGTTATGGTGGAACTGAAATAGGAGCTGTTTTGATGATGTCCCTGAGGTTTAGGGGTCAGGTACTCTGTCCTTTTTCCTTCAGATTACTGCCCAGATAAATACGTTGGCCCCGGCTGACCCGGAGCAAGTGATGCCTCCGGAGTCCCACCCCCGGGGCCTGCTTGCATTGCCACTGCCTGTCATCATTGTCAGCGCTCTGCTGGGAGAGCTGCCTCAAACTAATGGCTGCTGCAGGGCTGACTGGGCTAAAGGGGCTTTATTTTAGTCCAGCAACAGCAACAACTCAGTACACCAAACACACACATCACAGCCTTCAGGATGTTAAAGGAAGGGGCTGCTCAGTGCTGTTGGCCAAAGAAAGGAATGCAATCTTAGACAACCACACTCATTGATTTGTCTCTGTATTAAAACAGTGCTTCTCTTTTTACATTTGTCACCACACCACTAAAAACTTCCAAACTCAATATTATTTATTGAGCAGTATGTTCTTGAGTTTAACATATTACTTTTTAAAGTATGGGAAAAAAGTGTAGTTACACACACATAAAGGTTTTGTCAAGACTGAACACCAACTCCAGTCTCCAATTTTACTGAAAGATCAAATGTGTAAATAGGACAGTTTTGGAGTCATTGAAAGCAGGGCCGGATTAACCCACTTGGGGGCCCATGGGCACAAATGAACCCCTATTGACCCTCCGTGTCTCTCACTCTGTGCATTATGTATGTAATAGTTGGCAATTAATGAAATTCCAACAAATTACATATGTACAAACTAAAATTCTTACAGTGAAACTGAAGCCTTCGGGGCCCCAGGGCAGTTGCCCTGCTTTCCCTTTATAATGATTGGAAAGCATATTTTTTTCACTTTGATGGAGCCAGGCTAGCAGTTTCCCCCTGCTTACACGCTTTGTGCTAACCTAGGCAAAACACATCCTTCTATTTCTATTACATTTTCAATTTGTTTTTCTCTCAGAGATTATTTTTTAAAGTTGATCCCAAAATATTTCCCAGGATTCCCAGTGCATGCCACCCACCTCACACTTACATTTTTGTCACCCGAAAGGATTGAAAAAGTTATGAAATCATTTAAAGATATTTTTTACGTTTCATTTATTCATTTAACATTTATAGTTTGTGTAAATATTATCTCCCTAACTTACACCATACTTCATCATCTTGACCTATTCTTGGCCCTGAAGAACCCTGTCCCAAAATCTAGTTTCAGAATCTGACATATTTGAGTTGATATTATTCTTATATAGTGCATATTCTTGAATATTTTTGCTTTTAATCAATTATGAGCAAACTAACTTGGTAACTCTGAGCATCACAGATCCATTAATAGGTATTCTGGCCATGCCTATATAATTATCAAAATGCCCTCTCAACAATGCCAAGAATGCAGTTATGGTGGTGAAATACAAATTTGTTTTTATTAATGCAATATTTTGTCTAGAAAATTGTGAAATTTAAAGATGGTGACTGTAAGTATACCACTGGAGCTTTGAAACAGAAAACACCATGAGCAAATTGCATAATTGTTCAATGTAAAGTCGCTGATAGCCAGTTCATACACACTATTCTCATTATTATATATATTATATATCAAAGACATAACCTTTGAAATTTGTACATGAGTTTATCCTTCTGTAAAATCCTCGTGTGACACTATGGTATGTGCTCGTTAAAATGATGGGCAGTGAGGGGAGTGAATCGAGCCCAAAGCACTTTGGGCTTGTCAGTCACTCTGTGCTGGTATTGATCAGGCATGGAAACTCTATCAATTAGGTGCTCGTCCTGGGGCCTGTCAGGAAGACCAATACAGTCATTATTTCTCACGGCTTTGTGAGATCTAATTCAGTCCATGTGTCCATAGGAGCCACCTGAACAGGACACTATAGGATTGAGCTTCTGTACTGTATGTACAGTCTCACATATATAGGGCCTGTGTTGATCCTTGAATCATCCGATGGCTCTGATGTTTCCTAAAGATGGCTTGATTGTTGTTTGTACACCTTTTAAAGATTCATTTTCATTCAGTTGCAAGATCTGACCTTGTGCACTCTCAGATTTACCTGTAAATGGTTAATAAAATAGTCATACGTGTAAAAAGGTTGATCTGCATCCAAAGACTTGTTTGTGGATGTATTTTTATCACACTTCATCAGTGAAGATTAAACTGGAGACCAACTGCGGTGGTTGAATCACAGAAACTAGTCCTTGCAACAGCTTTTAATTAGACTCATTAGAACCATAACATGATATATATAATCGTTTCACAACGCACTTACTGTAAACATTGAACCAAATGTGCTGTAATTGTTTCACAAGTCCTTCTTTTATCATACAATGTAATGTTAAATGAAAACAATCTTAGAATCACTTTGATGAGGCCTTTTTGCAGCGTGACACTTCATGCACCTTGATCATGATACCTGGGTGTGAGCTGCAGGCCTGTGAGGGCCTGTTTAAAAGGTTCACTCTATTTAGAGTCAAAATGAAACTTCAAATCCTCTTTTCCACGGCTCGAGAAGATGATTTTTGCACAGTAATTTTTGAATCATCTTCAGATTAAAGTCACCATTGTGCCTCTCCTGTGATAAGCAACACTCTCTCCCTATCACCCCCCCGACACACACACACACACACACACACACACGCACATTTTTTTTTTTATATATATATATATATATATATACACACACACACACAAACACACACACGTGTGTACACAGACTGTTCCCACCCCCTTCATCATCCTTGCCACGGCAGAAAAGCAATTTGTTCCTGGTGTCACTGATCTGATGCAATCAGCGCTGCTTCACGCTTTTGAATAAGGAAAAGACAGCAGGAAAGGACACTGTGTTTAATTAAAAGACACACTTTAGTGAATGTGACGATCATATAATTTGGGGTGGAGGATTGTAAGGTTGCGTGTTCAACACCTGCTTTCCGATTACGGCTGATTAACCTATCCAAACTCGCCCGTTGCTCTCATCAAGGGCTATTCAGGGTGCCGAGGCTACGCTCTCATTCTAATTGTCTCCAAGCCTTTTCCTCTTTGAAGCGCTCAATTTGAAATGAGTGTTATCAAAATTCAGCGTTACTCCCTCTCACAGGAAATGGGGGCGCTGGGTTCTTTACACACAGCTCCTGACACCTCCTGAGAGGAGCTGAGGGGGCGGAGGGGTGGAGCACTCTCATTTTCCCTTTTCTCCGTCTATCCCCCTCTTTGCATAACAGTCCCTCTGAAGCGAGCGGCGCGCTTGTGAAGTGTTTACCCTCGTCTCTGTCAATCAAAGCTGGTTTCCTGAAGGCTGCATTCATCTGCTTTACAATATCTCTGTCTCCTCCCCTGTTTGAGATTTCTCATGACAGAGCCGAGTTAAATTAGAGAGGATGCAAATGGGATCTGATGTGCTTTGAGCTGCACCTGCTTTATGTGTCACCATCACATCCCACACCCTGTCATCTTTGAACATCGTTTCAGCTCTCTGGTGTATTGGTCTTTGAATAACACGCCGTGACGCGAATAGTCCCAGAATGAGCTGAATGTCTCTCATTTGCTTCTAAATCTGACAATAGAACATTCTCTAAATCCAATTCTGCTCACAGTTACACTTAATTCAACCTTAATTCTCACAGTAATTCTCAGCTGCTGCATTTAATACTTAGCGCAGTCTAATTGATAGCCGTCATGTTGCAGCTGTCACTCAACATCTCGCCCGAGGGCACCTGGGGATATTTCTCACAAATCAGTGGCCAATCTGAGTTATGTTGGGCTCGACCAGCTCTGCCTTTTTCAGAATAATATGAATGCGTCATGCAGCTCATAATGCCTGTAACTGCCACTGATTGACACAAGCAAGCGAGGATTTGATGGACGGTGGTCAGCAGGAGGTGATCAACAAATCACTCTATATCAACTCATACACTCAATTTAATCAAACTTCATTGTAACCCCTTGCCTATATAAAAGGATTTATTAAGGCTGTCAGTGAATCAGTTGCTATTGTAGCTGGCAAGGCCAACCGAGAGAAACAAGCAACTGGCCTGGGGCCCTGAAGGCCTCTGGCTGTCAATTCCTTTGTGGTAATTAGATTATTTATAACTTGTTTGGTAGTATTCACCACTAAAGCACAATGAATAACACTGAATAAACAACATTTACAGCCACGCAAGCATCTCTGTGAGACTGCGCCAAGGCACAAGTTATTACAATTCATCCCGAGTACTAAATTTCATGAGTCCAAACCAATCAATTCCAACCCTGCTGGTGGTGCTATAGAGGAAAAGTTAGAGGATCATCTGGGATCATGAAATCAGCTATTTCATTGGCTAACTGAAAACTTTGACCTGCTGGTTGCACTTCTGTAAATGAACAGTAATAATCAGTCACCAAAGTCATTGGAATTCATCCTCTGAGGACCATGAATGCAAATGAATCAATATTCTGTTACTGTATTGCTTATTTCTCGCCTCAAATGTTTTCAGAAACATCTTGTAGTGTACTGTTTAGCTGTAAAATGAGAACGTTTGTGACCCGGCAGCCATGTTGAGATCTGCTGAGGAAATACCAAGCACCGCCCACCAGCCGGAGTACAGCCAATAGGGACGCTCTCTCTATCTGAAATGACCTGTGATTGGTCAAAGTCTTCCGACACAGCCATGATGAGGTGGGGAAGTCCAGTTCTCTCTAAGAACACTTTAAATACAATATGCTGAAATGTTATGGAATTTTTACCCAATTATGCCAGAAACTTGTTGCCTCCTGAAGCTTTAAGTCTTTATTTTTGTTTATACACTTTTTAAAAATGCTTCTAGGAGGTATAAAGTTTATAAATATATGTTGGTGTCCTCCCCAACAAAACCGCCGTATGGGTCGCCTGTGCTAGCAGCTTCTTACGATCCATATTTACGTTTATTGTTAGGCGTCGCCTCTAGAGCGTCGTAGTTATGAAGGAATAAAGAGCGACGAAGTCATTGAGAGGAGGTCGGGGCGGATGGATGAGTCAAGCAAACACAGGACTTTCACCCAGGAGGCAGCTGTTCATGTCCCTTGTGAAACCAAAAGTCAACGTTGACTTCTTTTGACTTACGTACATAAGTTAAATTATGTAACGTATTCAACTTATGTACGTAAGTCACATAACAAACTTACCTATTTTAACCCAAACCATGATCTTTTCCTAAACCTTCCAGTATAACCAATTTGTTTCACTTCACAACCACAAAAACTGCGACAGTTTCCCTATATGCGCCTGTTGCTGGCACTCTTCAACTGGCATACATGTTGTTTTGTGAGTCATTGGCAAACAACCTATTCTGTGGTTTAGGTATGAGGACGTATTGGATAAAACAGTCCATGTAGCAGCGACAGACGCTGTCTCAGCTCTCCTCGTGGCTCTATATTTATACGCTCAGACTGTCATCTGATCGTCTATTCACTGTCAAAATGTTACTTGGGAAACAAGAACTCAGCTCGCCGGCTTTGACAAGTTGGGTTTGTAATCGGCATCAACCTCTCCTCATTTCCCCCAATGATCTCTCATTTCCTCCTCTGTCAACATCTCATCTGTCCTTCTCGGGCTTATTTTCAGTCACCGCTGCCGCCTGCTTCAGAGCCTCCTAGTCCAGCTCTCAGCGCCACATCGATCCAGCAGCGATGGCGCAGAACCAGTGTTTGTCCAGAGAATAGGGCCTGTCCGCTCTCGTCTCATGTACTGGCAGACTGTATACACCTGTGTAATTGGGGCTGGCGTTCGCTGTGCATACAGAGCCAAGGGCCTCTCCACAACGATTAGGACTCTGACAGGCTTGGCTCTCTTTTAGACTGCCGCTTGACATCCGCAGAGCTGTTTGGGTGAGGGAGGGGAGGAGGGGAGTAGGGTCATAGTTTGATGCTCAGTGGCAGCAGCAAAGGAAGTTGCTCATTTTGTGTGTGCGTGTCTCTGTATTAAATAAGTCCAAGTGTATGTGAGGAACAGAAAGCGAGAAACAACACTTATTAGTAAAGGCTGTGATTTCAATCCTTGTTTCATGTCCTCTTCTTTGGATCTATATTCCAAGGATAAGCAGAGTTGCCCGGGCGAGCTAGGGGTGAGCTCAGCTGAAATCTTGCCAGGGAAAGCTGGAATGCTGGTTAGGGAGGAAGATGAGAACAAATGAGAGAAGAAGTGAACAAACGAGATCACCACACTAGGTGCCGTGGGCCTGAGTTGACTACATCAGTATCAGTATCAGAATAGTTTAGTTTTAGGTCTAGTTTTTGTAATTGTAGGTTACTTGTTGTTGCTGATTCTTCTTGGCTTTGGCATTGTTTTACTGGAAAATGTCTCATGAACATGATTATGAAAGGTGCACGTATGAAGACAAGTAACAGTAGTGATGACTATAAGTACTTCATACTATAATAGAATGAAAAATGTAGTCAGTGCAGTGTTAAACTTGCTGTACAAAACACCAGACTAAAAATAAAGTGCAAAAATTAGTATGCATAAATTTCAGAAGTCAGAGACAAAACTATACGCTTGTTTTTGTTCAGTTTAATTCTCTTTTCCTACAGCTGGTCAGGAATAGCATATGGTGATTAGGATATTTTGCTTTTCAAGAGATATTGAGTCTGACAAGGATTAAGCTACACCGACAAGGCTTTGCACAAGGCTTTATGTTCACGAATCATCACAATTCATCATTGTCTTTCTGAAATAGTGAAATATGTTCCTGGGGTTTACGCCCGGGCCACACTGCCCGCGTGAGCAGCGCATGATGGCTGCCTCGCTGAACTGCTGCGTCTCGCAGGTAGTGTGGCCTAGGCGTTACTCCATATTCCACGTTCCAGCCTGTTGGCATGAAAAAGGCATATGAATGCCACAATAATGCGCAAGGAATTTAGCACCCAATAAAACGACCTTTCTTGCTATCTGCGTATCAAGTGTACGCCATGTAGTCTGTACTGACTGCAATGGTAACCCATCTGCATAAATATGCCATGCTCAGAGCTAGTGACGTAGAATAAAAAGCGAGAAAGGCTGTTATGGCAGGCATGGTGAGGAGGTGGATTGGTCCAACAAACACAGGACTTTTAACCACAAAGCCTAAAATGCATCCTCATGACGTGGAATGTGTAGTGTCATGCTTTTTTATACGCCTTCCCGTGAGACTGGGTTGCATATTCGTACAGCTGTGGCGCCCAATCAGGCCAGGGGTGTAAAGTGGAGGGGCCCCTTCCGCACTTCCTACCCCCCTACTTCCAACACTCCTGCTCGGACCACACCCACATTCAAACCCGGCCATCTTTCTTTTATCTCAACTACAGACCTGTAAAGTTTCATTACTGGATCTTACATGGTTGCGGTGAAAATATCTGTCCACAGACAGACCAAGACGTTCTCATCCCAACTCGTCACATACTTTGTCAGACACATTTGCGTCACTTTTTGGTTACAGTAAACACGTGCTTAAGATTGTGAATTAAACAAAAACACTTAGGTAGAATTAGATAAAATTTTGATAAAATTACTATGCTTGTTAACGTTGTGAACACAGGACACGAAGAAATGGCTGATTGTTACGTGAAACGCACGGAACACAAACTGCGGTCTCCTGGGTGAAGGTTCTGTTTGTTCAGCCCGGTCTCACAAGAAGGCGTATAAATAGCACAACACAACACAGATATTCAGCATGTCACAAGGACGCATCTTAGCCTTTTTTACATGTCATTTGTAAGCCATTTTTTGCGTGTCATTTGTAAGCCAGGCAATAAAACTACGATGATGTTAGGTTGAGGCAAAACCACTAGCTTATGTTTAGGCAGCAAAACCCTTTAGCTAGGCTTAGGAAAAACGTCATGGTTGGACTTAAAATAAGTATGTACAGTAAACTAAGTGAAATACGTATGGAAACAATGTAACATAACTACGGAAAACGTGAGAGAAACGTCACTAACGTCACTTGCAAAACTAAACACTGATCTTGAAGCCCAGCCTCTTGGTTAAAAGTCCTGTGTTTGTTGGACACATCCACCTCCACACCCACCCACCATAAGTGGCATTTCTCGCTTTTTATTCTACGTCACTAAGCGTGGCATATTTACGCAGATGCATTTACTATGGACTCAGTACAGACTACATGGCGTACAAATGACACGTGAAAAGCAATAATGGCGTTCGTATTACACGCTAAATGCCTTGAGTGTTAGTTTGACCTTTCCACCAATCCGGCAAAAACAAACGGAATCTGTGACAAAATGTGTTTCCCTCGAATCGTAATTCACGATGCAGTTTTGATGTATGGGCCTCTGTGTCCCAACGTTTCATAAAATGTGTATGTCATCAAAAATGTCTTTTATTGCATAGATTATTATCATTGCATAGATGTGTTTTGGGAGGCTCGGATATGCAGAGGTTACATTTCCCATAGTTGATTAATAGAGTGGAAAAAAAAACAGATAGCATATCTATTTAAAACAGTGAGGTGACGCGAAGCAGTACAGTACCGTTGGTTACAGAAGAGCACATGTGCAATGGTGACATCTGTGAGGCCCAGGGGCTTGCTTTTTTCCCTGTAATGGTCTCATTAGTACAGTATGCACCGCAGATGATCACAGCCACGCTGTTGCTTGTTAACACTAAGCCAAGCCATTTGCTTTAAACTGAGGACGATATGAAAGCTGAGACTCTCACAAGCTGCTGTTGCAAAACAATGCCATATGAACGGAGGGAAAACAAGAGGAAAAGAGCCGAATCCACACGACTCCCATTTTGCCACTTCAGCGACTTTTTCTCTTCACAGATATTAGAATGATTATTCATTCAGCAGTTGAATGCGGACAGAGGAGCTAGATGTGTTCGCGCTGTCGGGGGTGGTGGTGGGGAGTTGTAAATTATATTGTGAACATTAATTCAGAGCCTTAGTGACATTACTGAAGTATGTTTTTATAATGGTATTTTTTTATTTTAAGGTATAACTATTCATGAATTCAATGAAATATTGTACGGTGAAAGAGAGTTTCAGGAGAAATGTGTATTAATCACTTTCATGGAAATGAAGGGTGGGGGTGGGCTTTAGAGGCGGACACTGTGCATGTAATGAACTGACCAAGTAAAATAGCACTGACAGTCCACGCCGGGCTCTCATCCCTGCAGTAATAAACATAAAACATGCAGATGCAGAGCAGAGACACAGACTCGCGTCAGAAGAAATCAGCTGCATCATTATTTACCTTGAGAGTTGTCGGGTGAGCTGCAGAGCAGCGCCTAGAGCTAAACAAATGGCAAAGCCTTGGCATTGCAAATCTGCAGAAGTAAGACAAACGCCCGTGTGTGAGATGAGTGCAGACTTTTGCGTTTTGAGTTTTCTCACATAACGGTAATACTAGGAGCATCTTGTCTTTGTTTTTCCTCTGTCTTTTTGAACACGTCTTTTACATTCATCTTCTATACTGTAGGTAAGAATATTGATGACAAAAGAGTAGAGCACAAAACAAATTTGAGCGCTCCTCAGTCTGTAAGTCAACCTTTGAAAGAGCACAGATGGATTCGTGAGCACAGAATTAGATTTGTGCGTGAGGGAGGACAGGATGCTGAGTGTGACAAGTGATTTGAGCATGTAAGAGGAATTGTGTGACTGCATATCTGAGCCAGAAACAGGAATTCTCACACTGAGGATGATCAAACTGTAATGACCAAAGCTGCTCACGCTCACTTTTGGAGGTCTGAATCCACTCAGTGTAAAATAGGGCTGTCACAAATGTCGTTTAAAAAAAAGAAAACGCTTCACTCAAACTATTCAAATATCTGTTCTCATGTCATGTCCATGACACCGTGTCCGAACATTTCACAACAAAAACCTTGCTGGAGGGAGATCACCTGGAAGTCTCTTACTTGCTGTTGGCTATATTCACAGTCATTTTCAATATAAACCGTGAATTTTCTGTTTAAAATGTACAAAGGTTGGAAGATAGTAAGTACTACTCAACCATCTTTTAAGTGTAAGTCTGTTCTGGAGCTCACAGCTGATACTGTAGGTACGTGGTTTGTTTACATGATGAAACGTAACGCTTGCTGTTAGGACACAGTGGTGTCACTCTCTCTGTGGCAGAGTTCTCTGCCACCATTACGGTTGTCGTTGAATTATTCCCTGCTCAGCTTGACCTAACGTTACATTTAATTTTCAGTTAATGAACGTGACGTTGTGTGACTGCGGTCATGCCACTTCCGTCATGCGGTGCATTCAGTGTGCGTCACGCAGAAAGCTGCAACAGTGCTTCTTTTTTGAGAGTCAAATTAATTTAAAAGTAGTTACTAGCTTATAGCTTTGTGTTTACTTCTATTATAGTGTGATTTTACGATCCAGGGATTTCTTATTTCTTCTTTTTCCGTTTTTACGAATAATTTGAACAGAGAAAATGATTGGAACATGAGCTGAGTCACTTCTAAGTGGTATTAAATACTAATAATAATAAGAAAATGATTATGGCCTGTAGCTACATTCAGAACGACCGCATTGTCAGTGGGCGGTGTGCAAATCCGATATACCAGTATGAATAAAAGTAAGGAGACGACGGGATCAGGGGATCAGTTATTGGATAGGCAGAACTTGGCTTAACTTCAATATACAATGCAGATCTACACGCCCACAATAATGTAATTCACATGTTGTTCTAAATACTGTTGTAGCCCCAGGGCAATTTGTTCTGCCCCTGAGTGCCATTGTGGTTAATTTCCTGGTCTAGGATTAGGTATAAACATAACACAGTGCAGTCACATATAAGAAATAGGGAGGAAATAATTATGGGTTATTAAAATAAAGCAACAACAGGAATAAGGGTTTAACTAAAGCCAACCTGGGAATTAAGTTTTATGAACACAGGGTGCTACCTTTATAAAAAGGTGCAGAACGCGCTACACTGTAGTGGGACTGCCCTTGACCAAAGAAATTTGTAGGCGACTAACACTCATACGATTTTGTCGACTAATCGATTAGCTGATTTAATCAACAGATCTGTAAAACTGAGTTTCTCCTCAAAGAATCACACAAAAGCACCACTTTAAATCTTGGGTTTGCCAGAGATGTGCCCATAAAGTTTCTTGGAACCTCTTATGAATCCGTGCCTGTGAGCTCTCAAATGTTGACTTGCCGACTGAGTAGCACTCTGGATTTGTTTTGCGCTCTCTCAAATCTTTTGTCATCAATATACTTCCATATTACTGCGCAAGGACTTCAAATTCACAACTCTGACAGCAGCTTGCCGTGTGCTTTAGTGTTGCATGGCGATGACGCATTTTCAAACAGCCCAATGGAAAAATTGTCAGTATTAGTCATGCCGTATTCTTGAATAAGGCGTAATTACGCAATAAGGAAATGCCGCAGGCTGCAAGAGGTATTGTGTGCTCTGAATGGCTGGCAGAAGTGTGGAGGACTGAGTTGCTCTGCTCCCCTACAGTAAACGACACCTGTTTCTATAAAGGCCGCTATTCAAAACTCCCACATTGCAAATAACAGACTGGCTCATTCCTCCCTGTGAGGAACAGGAAGGAGGGCAAAAACAAGGAAGCACAAAACGGCTGTACACAAGAAAAAAATGTCTGACAAAGTGTGCGTCACGGAAAAAAAGAACTCCGTTAAATATTCTGACTCTTACTGATAATTATTTGTGATCAGGAATTGCAATTAACAAGAATGTAACAACTAGAAATTATTACCACACAATGTTTTTTGTTTTTTTATATATATATTATTAGAAGTGAAAGTGGTAATAATATGGTGCTCTGAAATTACAGAACAAACTAGAAGGTGGGAGCTATGTTATTTTGACAATGTGATCCCTCTATACGACCTACATAAGTAACCGCGACCATTGGTGAGAAAATTAGCTATTTCTATAGTTATTCAGACCCAGATACGGCTTTGCTGCCGCCTTCGACCTGCAGTCAGAGCTCTGGCGGGAGGTGGAGAGCGCCACGCCCGAAAGCAGCAACTCCTTCTCCAGCCAGGAGCAGCTTTGCTCCACCGGACACCACGCTGGTGGAGGCCCAGGCCGTATTGCTGGGCCCTCTGGAGGGGAGAACCAAAACCAGGATTGTGCAAGGAAGACTGTCAGACCCTGCACAGCAGTGTTCAACTCTCCATGTCATAAATGCATTTGTATTTGTTTCATGCAGTCATCAAGGACCAGACTGAATTAACTGGCTGAGATTTGTCCCCCTCCACACATGTCCCCCCAACCCGTTTTTCCCAGTGGCCCAAAAACCAACCAGTCTTTCTACCATGGAATACTGATACTTTGAAACCAAGTTACAGTAATCAAATTACCACAAAGTAATTGTTACAGGGGGCAACACAGGGCCCCTGAAGGTCGGGGGCCCGAGGACAGCTCAAGCCCTGATCAAGGATCACGACAGATGTGTTATATATTCTGTGTTTTTCAAACCTTCAAGCATTCTTCGTATTAATTTCAATACAGTGCAAAAATCATCTTACAGACTGTTGCAGAAAAAAAACAAAATCAAGGTCCACTTACCAGCTTTTTAAGAGCACTCCACCATTTCACACAGTCTTCATCAGCGGTTGTCACAAAGATGGATCTGTTAAAGTGTCGAGCTCAGTAGCTGTTAGGATTTCATCTACAGCACTAGCAGGACTTCTCGTGAGTGACGGCTTTAATCGCAATTAAATATCAATTTGACAAAACAACTCGCTAAATCCATCACAGTCAACATCACGTCTGCTTTTATTGCCATTACTTTATCATTTATGGAAATATACACTGCAGTTATTCACTTGTATGTCTCATGGAAAATCATGGAAATCAATTGAAGCCCAAAAAATGCTGTTGTTAATAATAATAACAATAATAATAATAATAAATATTATTATTATGTTACGTATATGTGATAATTGGTAAATAGATACTGTAAGTAAAATCACTGGCACTGTAGTTTAATGTTAACAATTAAATAACATTTAAACAACATTTTAAAATGTTATTTAACATTTATGATATTATGTTAAATAACAACATTTATTATATTATTTATTATGATATAATAATAGTAATATATACACAACTAAAACAGACACAAATGCAGAAAATAGCACCGCTGTTATAATCCAATCCAACAATTCAGCCCAGTCACGCTAACTTCTCTCAGGAGTGTCATCCTTGTAAATATGCCTGACAGCAGCCAAGAAAACCATCATTACCACAAACAATGCAGCGAGGCCGATGGCACGGATAAAAGCAGACAGTTGCATTGCTTTTGAACACCTACTCACTCGACTGCTGCCGCTACCCCCGTTATGAGTTATTCTGTCTCATTCTTTCCACCGAGATACTAGCTTTTCATACATTGATTGAAAGCCTCATTCTCAAAGGAGCTGATGCTGAACGGCTGACAACACTATAGCCAGTAATGGCTTCTGCTCCATAGTGCAGACGGAAGGTGCTTTCAGTGTCATTCTTCTCCACCTTCACATTTGTAGACCCCCACAAATTACACTAAGGATCAGTGCCACTGTCTGCTATTCATTTCCACGTCTACGAGGTCAACCGCTGAGGTGTTTTTCCCTCGGCTTCTTTTCAGCTGATTCACTATTGAAGTCTTTGATCTCGAATGGAGTACAAGGCCAATCATCTCTTCATTTCTGAAAATTCAATGAAAAGATGAATACAAGTCACTTGGCTACAGAGTGATGCTCTCTAAATTCCGCGGGTGCATTTCGTGGCATGTTTACCTTTCTCGGTGTGGTACAGTACGCTGTATGCTCGGTGCAGAGAGGTAAACATACTCCCACAGCCTCAACGAGATTTAAATGCATGTCAGCCAGGTGTCTCATTGCAACCTTTTTCTTTAGTTCAGTAACATGGAAAGGTACAATGAAATATTTAACACCCTAGACCTGATTCTGTTAGTTTCAAAGTGAAGGCAGAGAGCACTGGAGGGAGAACTGCGCTAGTCCACAGAGGCAACATACACTGTGCAAGGATACACTCAGCTCTGCCCTGTTTTTAATAGAACATTGTATATGATTTGTATGGTTACATGCAGCATATATAGGTCTACTGTAGGTTAGAATACAGTATTCATCCATACATCATTAAATAGGTTATCTCTTTTTATTAGGGGCATTTGGGAAGATATCAGCAGGTAAAATTTAGGAGTAAACTACCTGACTGTATGTAGCGTTTTATATGCAAATGAGAGTTTTAGAGGACTGTATACGTGATGTCTCTTGAGTAAGCGTCGGTTAGGTCTGAGGTGTGGAGTTAGAACGGAGTGAGCTTACCAGACCTCTGTAGCGCGCTGCTCATCTCCGCTACAGGCTAGGGTCTCTAGTATACATTAGCCGCTAGTACAACCGAATCCCCAACTGAAATGTCCGTGATTGAGTTGCATTGTGGGCTCCAGGTTTAGGACAAGGAAGGAAAGAATGTGTGGAATAAAAAAAAGGCAATATCTGTGGTTCTGCTGCATCAATTTTGATCCATATTTTCTTTTTAAGCTATCCATCGTGAGTTATTGAAGTGCAATGCTGAATCTGTGGAGTTCTCTTTTAGAACGGCTATATCACTATTTTTATAACATCAATAGCACTATCATTCCCTAACCATAACCAAAACCTACCAACAGGACTCAGGATGTGAAGCCTGGTCTCTGATGTCAAAGTCTTTGTACGCCCACCATCCATCCCAACCACCTTCATATGAATCCTGAGCTCTAAATAAACGTAGCACTTCCCTAAATCAAGAAAGGAAAAAAACAAAAAAACATGATGCAGGCAGCAATTATGTGGTCTTACAAAACGTATAAGACAATACAACTTAGTGATATATAACTGTGTTGAACACATAGACTGTATGTAAGTGGACGTAGTCATCGTGACGTCAGCCATTGGTTTGTGGACTACCGTTTTGAAGCTTTGAGTTTGGCATTTTGGCCGTTGCCATCTTGTTTTTTTGGAACCAGAAGTGCTCATATTTGGACGAGAGGGTGTAGCTGGGGAAAAGCGAAGCCCGTTAGGACCAGGTATTGTTACTGCATGCGTAATTCTCGTTAACTATTCAATTGGGATAGCAAAAAACATGCTTAATACACCGGGAAAAAATTAACAGGCTGAGTGTCTTTTAGTACAACAGAACACTGAACAATGCCGTGGTAGTGACGCCACGGTAGCGACGCCCTAAGCACACCCTACTTTGTGGTCTATTTGACTCTAATTTAGTAAATGAACATGCTGTATTGAAGAAGAAGACTTGAAACTTGCGATTGAGACCATAAACTCATGCAGACTTCTTTTTAGCAGCCAGAGGAGTCGCCCCCTGATGGCCATTAGAAAGAATGCAAGTTTAAGGCACTTCCGCATTGGCTTCACTTTCAGACCCGGAGATTGCCCCTTGGTTGAACACTAACACACAAAATAACAACACAAGCTCTAAGAAGGCCGTACTGTTGCTCAGGAGCCTGCCTGTCAACAATGTCAATTTGGCTATGTCAAAACCTTCTGCTCAGAGCCCTCCACAACCTCGCCCCCACCCACCTCACTGACCTCCTTCAGGAGTATACCCCCTCCCGTTCTCTGCGCTCATCATCAGCTGGTGGTCTTCTGACCATCCTCACCTCCCGCCTCAGCACCATGGGAGCTAGGGCGTTCAGCTGCACTGCTCCCAGGCTCTGGAACTCCCTCCCTCCACACATCCGACAGTCTGACACTATTACAACATTCAAATCCCACCTCAAAACTCACCTGTTCAAACTGGCCTATTCACTGTAGCGTGTCCATCAGTTCATCAAATTTGTCTGCCTAAATGTGTCTCTGTCATGTCTGGCTGTTTTTATCTGTTTGAGTATAATTTTATCTTTGTAAGGTGTCCTTGGGTGTCTTGAAAGGCACCACCAAATCAAATGTATTATTATTAAATCGTCAAACAATTAATACATTTGATCAGTTACTATTCTAAGCGTACTCTAAGTGATTCACTCAAGACTAATACAATGGGTAAACAAAACCTCCAAAATGATGTTCAAATTACTTCCAATATCACTGAAAACAGACAAATATATCACGTCATTCATAATGTTTTACAAAATATCTTCTATGTTACACTGTGAAGCGTATGGGCATCCTTAACCTTTACATTTCTGAAATATCAATGGTGACCTTCAAACTAGAATACGATTTGAACTCTCCTCCCGGTTCTTTCCTCCAAGACCATTTCTAATGACTCAGGTGTCAAACCAATTATAAACCCAATATTTACATGCAGAAGGGAGATCATTACCCTGATAGACTGAGATCAGAAAGATCATTCAAAATCAAGAAAATATACACACACGATCTTGTAATTTGTGATTGCAGTACTTAACAGAGGTGGAATGTAAGTACGATTGTGACCATTACAATACACAAATACGATGTCTATATCATACTATATACTATATCATAAGTTATGATCAATTGTACTCACCAACGTAAAGGCCTGGCCTTTGGTACATACCTTTATCTTTGATTTGGAGAGAATCAGACACAAATAGCCGAAGAGAACTCCAGCAGATAATAGCACAGCCTGTGGAATACAGTCCATTGTCATAAGCGTTGTACGTGGGGTGATAGTCAGCATAGTGGACGTGTTAACTGGCCATGCATGTGCTTCTTTGAGACTTCCCATCCACTTCCTTCACCCTATTCCTCACAGCATGACCTTCCCACCTTTCTCAGGTGTCTCGATGGGGGGCAAATCTCCAAGGAAAGGCAATTTAGAACAGCATTAACCGCAGCCTGGCCCCTGACCCCCACACTACAGCTTTAAGCTTCTGACAGAACAGCCACGCTAACTACTGTTGGTTGGCCAGAGTAAAGTAAAGCACGCTGAAACACCCGCAAACACACACACACACACATCACCCTGGGGGACTCCTTCACCTGCTGACCTCTTACAGAAAAGGGGATTATCACAGGCTGTGCTGTGAATGCTAGAATTCCATGTTGACCTTGCAGAAAAACTGCATTGTGCATGAGATACATTGATTTTTGACCAATGACTATTCCAAGTGCTGTATCCGGTTAGACGGGACAGGTCCAGTTTACGTTTTTCTTTTCTTCTTATATATAACATGACTGACTGTAAGAGCAATGTTCTGGAGATAAAGTAGGAACCAAATGGTGTGGTCAACGTGAGTTTCAGTCTTGATGTGCTGCAGGTCTGGCTGGTGGTGTAGTGTAACTTTCAAAATGCAATGACATTGAATTTAAAGAGCAGTTTAAAAATGGCCAGGCTCGCCTGGCGCACCTGTGGTGCACTCGAACACAGGGCGGGATCGTGTTTTCAAGACTGTGTAACATCATGGCCAAACACATGTGTTACATTCATCCCCTTTAAACATTGTTTGGGGATCTTGTCCGGAAGAAACATATTATTGTCCGGAATGTGCAAAGTCGCAAAATGAATATACAGCAGCTTAAATACGCTCCCAAGAGAAGATACTGTGTGGTTTAAAGGTTTCTGGACATGTTGAAGATTCAACGGTTGGAACAAATGGTCTTTGGAGGGTTATTGAGCTGCACTAATTGAGCCCTCAGACTGAATACCACGTACCGCACAACGCGCTGTCGGGAAAGCGACTCCATAATGAAATGTCATCAGACAAGATGTTAAAAAAAGATCTGGTTGCTATTATGAATTGTAAAAAAATGTTTTTAAATTGAAATCACATGTTATTCACGTCATCATAATCATAAATTCAATGAAATCTAAAGAATAAATACAGTTAGATATTCAATCTTCCCTTTCAAACTATTTTGATAAGGTCTTCATAAAGATTTTGGTCTTTGTCTGTAATACATTATAAATATTCTTATAATGCGTTCTAATCTTCTACTAACTTATATAACTATAATTATACAGTGCTATAATAAGATTGTAAGGCACTGTAAGTATGTTTATAATGCATTATAGACATGGGCGCCATAGAAAATGTTGCATTTTTCATAAACGTGTTTTATAAGATTCCTTATTCTCCTTGTTAAGGCAGAAGACCTGCCAGGATGAAAAGACGGGGAATAGAATGATTTTAGAATTGCCTTGCCTTCCACAACCATTAAATTTTTTTTGTATTGTTGTACTGTATTACATGTAGTAAACTTTTATCTTTGCATCAGTGAGCCTGACACAAACGAGCGTAAAACCTCAATCCGCTGCAAAATACCTCCCAGGGAGGGTCGAGCAGAACAATAACTGTTTTTATACACAGCCTTTATGAAGCAGCAATTAGCCTGTTTCTCATGCCTCATTGACCCCACACTGAACCCACCGAAGTCTGTCTGCAGAAACCCCCATTAGTTTCCCATTAAAATGTCATTAGAGCCAAGCCACTGATCTGTCTCACCTGGGTCACTATCGCTTCTCATTTGCAGTAGGAAGAATGTGGAAAGCACTGCAATACAGTGGCGTTGTTGATGTCATTATGGAGTTTGTTGTACGACCAGTTAGCATAGGACCATACTTCATGAGCTGTATTTGAAGAGAACTTCACAAGACAGGTTAAAAAGTGCCTCGGAGAACAACATAGGAAAGCAATTAGTCAACGAAACCATTACCAGTGTTAAAATGTTTTATCAATAGTGCCATTAATATCCACATAATAAAATGCCAAGAGCAGTTATATAAAGAAAAGAAGATAAAAGTACAGAAACATAAGAGTTTCATCTCCTCACTGAGCTTGTTTCACAATTCTGATGTACTTAAGGATAAAACCTGATCATGTAGTATTCAGTAAGGACGAATCATTAACCGTTAACCTCGGTTAACTAGCGACACAGCAAAACCGCACCCTGCAGTTGGTGTGGATCAATGACTTTTATTATTCAAGTTTCTTGAGGAATTGTTTTATTTATTTTAACCAATAACAGACCCTCGTGAACCGATTATTAAACGTTAACCAACAAGAGTAGTGCGTCGCATGCAGCGGTGCGCCAGCTGCAGTGTATGTGCAAAACAGACAATGTGTCCCCAGTTCAAACTAGTCCCCAGCTAAACTAAAAGGTGTGTCACACGCCATTTAGTCTCTCTCTTAAGGTGAGCTGTTAAGGTGGACCAGCTTTTCTCCTTTAAGTGACAAGCTGCTCCTCTGAGTTTTGTTCAGCTTTTTAACTGTTTAACCGATAGAATTAATCGGTTAAAATTATTTATGTCGGTTAACGGTTAAATGGTTAACATCCCTAGTTTCAGCCCTAAACGGCAGTCATGTATGATCATGTGAAAGCAAAGATCAACGCGTATTAACATAGAATGCTTTGTTTCTCTGAATAATGTAACATGCAAGAAGCATAAGGTATATTTATTTTATATTTTTATTTGGCATGTTGAGTTGTGGTCTTGGGCGTACAGACTGTGTATAGGCATCTCCGAACACTTCTATCAGGCTATTTGGTGTGTTTGTTTATTCATCTACAGTTAAGTAAGATAGTCATTAAAAATAATTTCTTGAACTATAATATTACAAAGAGCTTCACAGGCCAACATAGGAAAGCAATTAGACAATCAAACCATCAACAGTGTTAAATGCACTAATGTTATTATAAAAACAGTATCATTGACATGTAGATATTAATACCACATTTGTGCTCTGCTGCCTTCAGGTGGCAGCAGGGATTTAATCAACTGAAGGAGGATCTTTTCATACAGTATAAAGCTGCTGTGGTCGACATATACTGTGATTATCACCCATATTAATTCATAGATAAATGCAAACTTATATACTGACATTCCTAAGAAAGACGCAATTTGACCCAAAACATCAACTACTTGTTTTGTACTGCATGATTTCAATGGAACTCCCAGATGTTTTCAACATGCACACTTGCATGAAATTATTAAACATACTATCCTATCTTCCCGGGAAAAAAATGGCTGAGGAACACATGAATGTAAGGTTATGTCAGGTGTAACATATGCAAATAGTTACTGCTTTTGAAATGAGCTTTCATTTGTTCTTCCTTTTTCCACTTTTCATGTGCAGGTTTCTGCAAATGTGTGTGTATTATTTATTCATGTAATGTATAGCATTAATTAACCATGCATTGTTTTTTCTGTTAGTAATGCTTTTAAATACAAATGTGTTGAATTAGGCTGTAATAAGTATGTTAGCGCTCTCAGCAGCACTCTTCTTCTGATCATTCTGATGCTCATATAGTGTTTGAACAATATCTCTCAGACTGATGTGCTGAGCTGCAGAATGAGCCTGATACCGGTGTTGTGTGAGACTGCTGTATGTACTGTGTTTTAAGAATTGTTTGAATGCTAATAGTGTGGAAATAGTGAAGTAAAACAGGATGGAGTACAGAGGTTTCTCTATTTACAAATCAAACTCTTCGTGAATAAGAATATGCTCTATTTAAAATTCATATATCCAAATTTATTCTGGAATAAGGTTTTTATCTTTCACTTTTGTCTGTGCTAGTACACCTTCTCTTTGATCTAGGTTAAGTTTAGTTGACTTGAAACGGAGGACAGAGCCAGTGAGGTCAAAGGTCATTCCTTTTTTAACAGTGAACAGCGCAGTTACATTGAGCAGTTTTTGTATTGTCTCAAAGGCTACAGTTTTTTTTTAGTTTTTGTAGCAGTTTTTAGGTCAGCTCATCTATTTTACATGAACTAAAGCAAGAGTAAAATGATTTCAGACGGTTAAAGAATCAAAAAAGGGCAAAAGAGTAAGACTAGAACACAGTTTGGACTGATACTTGAAAAATACAATAGATCGGCTAATTTAAGGGTTCTGAAAATGTCATGGAGCACAGCAGCTGAATCAATCCTAGTGAGTATAATTGTTATTTAATGCAGAGTGCTTTCTGTCGTTAGCCAACACGGGGTTTGTTTATGCAGGAGCGCGGCATGTTAATCAGCACCGTCTTGATTATGATTGGTGGGGCTGCGGGTAATGCCGCCACAATCACCATTAGCCATTTGCTTTATCATTACCGAGAGGCTTCAAATAGCTTTTACTGCACGATGTTTTGGGAAAACATCATCAGCCCTGATGGAAGATTAAATTCACCTAGCCTCAAAGCATGCGTCGAGATCTACAACATTATAGCTGAAAAAACAGTAATTCTATTGACATCTCGAATATATTTTACAGTCAGCACCATCCAGACTTTTATTTCCCTCTAGATTTGAGCTGGAGTCCATAATGGCTGGAAGCACAAGATATAAATTAAACAGACTCTTCCTAGAGATGTCTGCTTTGCTCATATTAATAGCGGGGAGACCTCTCTTTGCTCCAGGCAGTTATACTCTTGTCTGCTTTGCATTCATTTAAGAGCTTCTTTTCTTAGCTCACATATACTGTACGCCACTATCGATCGGGTGAGTCAAACATATTAGTGCTGACGGATTGCTGTCTTAGTGCTCCACCTGTCACTGGAAACGAGCTTGGTGTCAGTAAGAGAGAGAGAGAGAGAGAGAGAGAGAGAGAGAGAGAGAGAGAGAGAGAGGTTGCGGTATCAGCTACTCGGGTACTGCTCGGGTCACCTCTGGTTGACTCTGGGTAACCTTAACTCCAAGCACAGTTCAGTTTTAGAGAAATCAGGAAAGACAGCACACTGAAATTTCTGCATCGAGTTCACTGAAATAATGGAAGGGTTATAAAAACAGGAATAGTGTTGAGGTGGATGTTGTCCTTAAAGAAGCAGTGGGTGGAAATGGAGCAAATATGATTAAAAAAAAAAAGTTATTTTTATAAAACGGTCACTATATCCTGACAGTAGTGCATGAGACCGGTAAAAAAAAATCATGTGCCTCTGTATTCCTCCGGTGTCCTCCAGTGCTCCCAATGGCATCTGCAAGATTTCACAGACCGGAGAAAAACAACCAATCAGAACCGAGCTGGAGTCTGCCGTCCAGCTGCCGTCAATATTCTGTTACTGTAATGCCTATTTCTCGCCTCAATTTTTTTCAGAATCATCTTGTAGTGTACTGTTTAGCTGTAAAATTAGATATTTCTGACCCGGCAGCCATGTTGAGATCTGTTGAGGAAATACCAAGCACCACCCACCAGCCGGAGCACAGCCAATAGGAACGCTCTCTCTCTCTGAAATGGCCTGTGATTGGCCAAAGTCTCCCGTCATGGGCTAGATTTTTTTAAAGCCTGAAAACAGAGCCATGAGGAGATGCAGAAGTCTAGTTTTCTCTCAGAACACTTTAATTATCATATGCTGAAAGGTTATTATGGATTTTTTGCCCAATGATGCCAAAAATATTCTGCCTACTGGAAGTTTAAGAAATGTTAATTCACCGTCTGTGCTTTTAAAGCATGAAGCTGGTTTACTTCTTAGTGTTTCACTGACCATGTGAATGAAACAATGATAAACAGTTCCTAATTGTTCGGATTTGAGGTCAAAACAAACGTAAAAATGCCCTTAGTGTTCCTACGTTGCAGTTCGATTGAAGTTATACCCCGTATAGTTCCTACACTGCATCTGGCCCCTGGTTGTTGGGGTCTTGACTCCATTATTTCTACACAATTTGGGAAATTTTATCGTCAAATTATATTAAACATTTTCATCTTTACACTTCCTTCCACTGACAGATTCATTGACCTCACCATCTATTTCAGCCTGTCATAAGACTACACGCACTGCATGATAAGTACTGGCGCAAACTATGCCAACTGGAAGCCAATGAGTGTGTCTTGCTTTTGGCAGAAACTAGAGGATTACAATTTTTACATTACTGTACGTGTATGCATTTGGCAGGTGCTTTCGTCCAAGGTGACATACACAGTTTTTGTGCAAGTAGTAGTAGTAGCCGTCCTCCTGTTTATAATGTGAACTTAACCCAATTGTATTGTATCACTAGACTTTACATTGAGGGTTGTTGAACTGACTTTAGTTGTACACAATTTGTTACAAATTAGGAAGGTGGTGGTGGAGTTGTACACCGCTGAAACAATGCTTATTTTATTTATGAGGGGGATGTTGCACAGACAACAGATTCAAAATTGAGTTGATTCAAAATCCTCCATAGATTTTTGCAGTAACACCCCGACACCGCTACCAATACTCAGCCCTGTCTCACCAAATGGCGTATGGATAACACAATTTGAAAGTCATTCGTGTGTAATAACAACGCTGTTGTTGCTTTTGCCGTGTCATTTGATGCCGTGTAGCCTGTACTGACTGTAATGTAAACGCATCCATGTGAATACTGTATGCTACGCTCAGAGCTAGTGATGTAGTATATGTATGGGTGGGGAGGGGAAGTGGATGGGTCAAACAAACACAGGACTTTCAACTGTTGTTTGAGACCAGTGTTTTTATGTTACATTGTTTATGTATAGATTTTATTTAGTTTACCTACTTATTTTAGGCCCAACCATGATGCTTTTCCTAAACCTAACTACAATATGTGGTTGTCTTGCCTAAACATAATTGCGGCCGTTACTGTAGTTTTGTTGCATATAACAGTGACCGATTCACGGTAACGACGTGGCGTGAAATGACACATGAAAAGCCTTAAATGCGTTATAATGGCAGGAGGAATGTCCTCCAAATTCAACCTTAATGCTCCAAATTGACTCTCATATCAGCCGCATTGACTCTTGTTCACAACGTGACCTTGACGTCACATGTAAGAGACATATAGCCGATGGAATCACTGTCTTCCAGGCTGGGATTCTCTGATTTTGTCTGTGGTTTGTGATACATTTCCTACATTGTTATAAGATTTTAAAAACTGGTCCGGTGTCTTTCAGGCATTATGTGTGACTGCACACATTTTATGTGCTTACGCAGGAGGAAAGGCTATCAGCCTCATTCCAAATGTCTCAGTGTTTTATTAATCCAAATAGGTGGCACCTTACGTCGAGCTATCGCTCAGCCGGCTCTCGGGAAGCTTTCCATTAGGAAGGTGAAAGCCCAGCTTGGCCTTCAGCTGACATATTAGTTCAATCTACTCTCTCAAGGTCACACCATTTCAATTGGCCTCCAGAGAGACTGTGTGACAGCTGCAGTCTCTCCGGAGGCCACACAGACTGACTGAGTGACGCTCGGGCTGGCTGGGATGAAGCAGACAGCAATATCTGGCGTTTATCCATCACCCCAGGGTTGATGAGTTGTTTGCTGACTAAACCTACCGTTTCTGTCTACGTCTCTCCCCGTGTAGCCTCCTGTCCTGTCTCACAGACTCAACAAGTGGTGACAGCAAGGTCACAGTGTAGGTAACCTTTAACATGCCTCGGACTGGATTACTGTCAGATGTGGACCGCTCCACCTGTCTGGACAGATGTTTTCTGAGATGAGATTGTCTCCATGTTACTGCCAGATGCAATTTGAATTTCTGCTAAGTTAAAAATGATATTACTATATATTATACTATATATTATTATATTATATAAGATTTTGCTGCATAGAATATGTTATTTATAGACATACTGATGAAACATTGTTATAACTATTCATAATCTGACAAGTAGCAAACTGTTGACACAGATAGGATCAGTAAAACTCTCCCGGACAACGTATTTCATTTGATTTCCTACAATATCCTTACACTAAATTTTGGCGAGGAAAATCTGGCATGGACATTATCAAAGGGGTCCTTTGATCTCTGCCCTCAAGTTATGTGAATGAAAATGGGTTCTATGGGTACCCACGAGTCTCCCCTTTGCAGAAATGCCCACTTTATGATAATCATATGCAGTTTGGGGCAAGTCATAGTCAAGTCAGCACACTGACACACTGACAGCCATAATTTGCCATAATATGATTTGAGCATATTTTTTATGCTAAATGCAGTACCTGTGAGGGTTTCTCATTGTTTTGTGTTAATTGATTTCTAAAAATGAATATATACATACATTTGCATAAAGCAAGCATATTTTCCCACTCCTATGTTGATGAGAATATTAAATACTTGACAAATCTCCCTTTGAGGTACATTTTGAACTGAAACGATTGATGAATTTGCAATTAATCGCCATTAACTATGGACAATCATGCAATTAATCATGAATAATGATTGACAGCCCTACTTTTTAATAGTAGTATTGCCACGTGACATAGAAGCAATAGCTCAATATAGTTTTACTACACTTAGAACATATTCCATTGTGTTTAAGATAAGAGATCCTAATAGCCTGTTGTGTGGCTGCCAGGCTGTCTTGTGTTCGACACTGGACATAAACTACACATCTGTAAAAACACTTGATCAGAGGAACACACATTTCTCCCCATCTGACAGGGCGTATCTTGTCCTGTAGACTCCAACAGTGTATCATTGTTGACCCTTAAGTTGGGAATGGCAGCAGGAGCATCCTGGGCTCTGTATTTTACTTTGAAGGTCTTTAGAGTGTAAATGTTGCAGCACCAGGGTGTCAGACATGTTTTATACCAGGTCAGATTTTGTTTGACACTTGAAACAAAGCTTCCCAGATCTGGGCTGGTGTAATCGTACCTCCTGGTATGACTTAAAAGCAGCTAACTTAACCCCTGACCTCAGATGCAGGGCAGCTTGTATCAACACTGACAGCAGAGCAGATATATGGATCAGATAGTAAATAGAACAAGACATGTTGCTACATATTTGCAGATTCGTTTACTGCCTTGTTGCTCTACTGTGTATGTAGTGAAAATAAAGTAGAATTCTGCTGTTTTATCCTATTAAAACAATAGTGCATTAAAAAAATCCAACATTGTTTGCTGTCTTGTTTAACTCCTCAAGACAGAAAACCCTCTGACACATACCATCAATGGTGTTTCTATCATTTTATACATTATTTTGTTAGATGGAGTATGTGAAGGAAAATAAATATTTTAATATAGGAGCCTATATATATTACATTATATTATATTATAATATAAAGATGCAATTTTTGATTTATGTTTCCAGAAGAAAAAAAAAGTCATAGTATATTGTGCAGTATTTTGAGAAAGAATTAATAATGTCATGAGTTTGTTTTATGTTTTTTCTTTATCTTGCTATTTTTGTTTCTTGATGTGCTTGTGAAATCCACTGCTCTGGCTTTGAGCAGATCCAGCCATTTTTTGTATACATCACAAACATAATGTATATTCCTGTTTCCAGAGGTGAACACTGTATGGTCAGGATCCTTTTCCAGGGCAAACTCACACTTTGTGAGGACTCTTGTTTGTGAGAAATGGTGGAGTGGATCCCAACTGACATTGGGCGAAGGTGGAGTACACCCTGGACAGGTTGCCAGACTATCACAGGGCTGACACATAGAGACAGACAACCATTCATGCTCACATTCACACCTACGGTGTCAACAATGAATCTAACCTGCATGTCTTTGGACTGTGGGAGGAAACCGGAAAACCCACGCTAACACAGGGAGAACATGCAAACTCCACACAGAAGGGATCCAAGCCGGGTTTGATCCTGCGACCTTCTTGCTGTGAGGTGACCGTGCTAACCACTGCACCACCGTGCAGCCCTAAATAAATAAATGAATGTTATATTTTTGTATATTTTGGAAAGATGTATATTGTCTTAACTAGGTGTCATCATTCCTCGGAGCTAGCCTTAGAATTAAACTGGATAAGGTGGATCCAATTTGTACTAGATTTATCTCTTGCAATGGAAGTTTCATTGTCTTCCTCACCATACAGAAAAAAAATGCAAGGATCAGTTTTAGTTATGGTTAACTTCATCTCTGTGAGTCATTCTTCAAACTGCTTAGCGTCCACTATTAAGTCTTCATCACTCTACTGTACCCTGAAAGGCTAGATGCAGAGAGCACCTTGTGATTTAATGGAGCAAGAATTGGAGTCAAAAGGAGCTCTACCTCTCCCTGAAGATTTCAGGTTCAATATTGCTTCAGGGAATAGTGGTCAGCCCAAATCCCTGCAGGTCCCTCGGGGCACTCCCAGCGAATAGGTTGGGCTAGATTAATGAGCTTTAAAGCGGATCTTCGACTTGTGGCAGTGTTTGACTTTTTGAGCGGAGTGTGACCAGCTGACTCTCCCCTGAGACCTCCAGTCGGCTCAGTGCACTCTTTAATTAAAGGGAATCATTGCACAGTGGACGGATCCAGAGGGCTTTACTTAATACCTTAAACACAGCTCAATAACACTGGCTGGATTTCAAACAGAGCTCCTGATATGGCTCCATGGAAAGTCTCCAGGTGGGACAAACATGGAAGGGGGGTGGTGGGTGGGTGGGGGGGTCTTATTGCAATGCGATGCACATTTTCTTCCCCAGATTTAAAACACATAGCACATGTTGTTTTAGTTGTGAGATGTGAAATCATGGCGCATCACTAAATGTCACACCTTCACTACAACTTTACAATATACTTTGCTTTTTTAAAGTATGTACAGTAAAAATCTCCCACTTATTTAAGTTAGTGTTGATAGGTATAGTATAGTTTTTATCAAACCTGAGCAGTCAGATGATCAGACAGGTTGTAAACAAACTTCTAGATGCCTGTACTACAAAGCAGGATTTGGGGTTAGCGAGGTAACTTCAGTTTAACTCCGGGTTTTCAGTCCTACGACGATGACCGGGGTAGATCGCCACGGTAACTTATGCTGCTCACCTAACCTGCTCCGGAGCAGGTTAGGTGAGCAGCATAAGAGATCAACTCGTATAAAAACACCGCCTACTGAGCAATCAGAGCTCGGTGCGCAGATCGTATGATAATATTACACAAATACGAAGCAGTTACAGTCAGAATTCCGGCTAAAAGCAACACAGTTTAAACTGCCAAGCGCAGAAAGGACAGCTGGCTTTATGCTGTTGGTGTTTACCGGTTTGAATTATGTTTTTATATTTATTTGCTCCCAAGTCCATTTTACACTGCCAGAGTCGGGGACGCAGCTGAAAGAAGGCTGAAATAGTCATACACGCCATGTCATTACCAAACGGCATAAATAAGTGTAATTTATTAATTTATTCTATTCTGGAAGGTATTTATAATATCACTGCCCCAACTAGACCACTATATCTGACTTCTGAGTATTCTGTTAAATCAATAAGTTTGTTAATTTACACGTTCACACATTAGCTATTCATTTTTTTTTGCCAGCTGTCCTGCAACTGTAGTCAGGATAGTTTGCTCTTCGTTCAAAATATAATATGGTAAAGTTAGTTAAGCCAGATGACGAGAAGATACCCTGGGTATGTTGGACTCGCTTCGTAGTACAGGCCTCGGGTTAGCTTAATTTTCTTTGACCTTTGCCCAACCTCTCCGTTGTAAACATCCATCACAGTTTATAGACAAACTTTCTGGTCCAACTTACCTTTCCTTTGCGTACC
>CAKAOI010049341.1:0-14908 GCA_916701655.1 Sebastiscus albofasciatus
GGCAGAAGGGTTGCTCTTTATGCTACTGTAAAATTAACATTATTATACTGTTGCTGAAATTTACAGTTTTGTATTGTTAATGAAAAATACTGTTTTTTTTGTATTAATTTCACAGTATTTTACAGTTAATTTACTGTTTAAAGATACATTATATAGCTGTTTTTTCACCTCTCTTTTACATTATCTTGCTGCTTTGTTTTAATGCACTATTTATTTTTTACATACATTTTAATAAACATTATTTTTTGCCTAGATTAATAGACTTAGCAGGTTACAGACATAGGAATAGTCACACTTAATACAATTAAAGGCACTTGTTAAGAAAAAGGCTATAATAGAAAGCACTGTTTTTAGCAATAACAGGTTAATACTGTTGAAATCCTGCTGTAAATTAAAAGCAATTGTTTACAGTGTATGATGTTCAGGTGTTTTAAGGCTTTAAAGGTCCCATATTGTGCTCATTTTCAGGTTCATACTTGTATTTTGTGTTTCTACTAGAACATGTTTACATGCTGTAATGTTAAAGAAAACCCTTTATTTTCCCCATACTGTCTGCCTGAATATACCTGTATTTACCCTCTGTCTCAAACGCTCCGTTTTAGCGCATTTCAACGGAATTGCAATGGAATTGTGTTGCTAGGCAACAGTTTGGGTCCATGTTTACTTCCTGTCAGCTGATGTTATTTACATACACTGCAACAGGAAATAAACTGGGATACATTTAGAATGTTTATGTTTAAAACCGTGTAATGGTCTAAATATTGTATGTTTGTGACATCACAAACGGACAGAAATCCTAATAACTTGTTTCAAAAGCACCATTTCTAAATATGGGCTGTGTGTATTTCTCTGTATATTGGGTGTTTTGATAGTTTAACAGTATTTATAAAGCACTTAAACCTGCTTTATAATATAGAAGACATGAAAATCTCACTTTTTACAATAAAGGACCTTTAAATAGCACAAACAAAATGAATGAAACACAAACTGATTGATGTTGTAATGTGGATATATTTTATTGCAAGCTGCGCTTTGACCTCCTGACGCACGAGCCTGTGGAGCCAATTTACGCAGCAAAAAGGCCTCTTTTATTTTGTCTTTTATGCGTTTCCTGCACAAGCCTCGCTTTTATGTCACGATTAATATCGATCAAAGAAGAACATGCAGCTTAATGGAGATAATTCATCACAATTCTTTTGTTTGTTTCTCTCTTGTTTTGTTGTTGCCTTGATTCTTGTGTCATAAAAGTGCGTAAGTGCACAGAGGGTGTTTTGGGGGTGGGGTGGGGTGGGATTGTGGGGTTGTTTGTTGGATTGTTGGACACCTGTGACCCCCCAATCACCCCCCTCCACTCCACTAGTGAAGGAGGCAGACAGAAGCCCACGTGTTTGCATAAAGGTGATTGTATCCGGAGGAGGGATCTACTGTTTGTCTGTCGCTCTATGTGTGTTTGTGCGTCTCTTTCTTTTGTTCTTTCTTTCTTTCTTTGTGTGCGTGTGTATGTGTGTCAGAAACAAATTGGTGATGTGTCTCAAACAACAAATACTGCACAATCATAACAGTACAGGTACAGGTCCTTATTGGAATATTACAGAAGATTAACAGCAACATGTTACAAATACAATAAACCCTCTAAAAAGTTCATATAGAGCAAATTTCACTGATTGAGTCCTAAAAACTTTTTATTAGACAGCAGAAGAAGAATTTGAGAATATTAAAGGACTATAATGTCATAAGTGTGATAGCAATAAATACTAAATAGTAAGCTACAATGAGGCCACATGAAACACAGAAACTTTCAAACAGATGTGAGCAGTGGAAGAACCAGATCTTCTTACTTAAAAGTACAAATACCACAGTCTAAAAATACTCCATTACAAGTAAAAGTCCTGAATTCAGACTGTACTGCAATGTACTTAAAGTAACAAAAGTAAAAGTACTCATTATGCAGAACGGCTCCTTTTAAAGTGTTATTCTATTTTTATCACCAACACATTTTAATGTTGTAGTTCTTCAACTTGGAGTCAGTTTAGATACTTTATATACTACTGGGTAGATTAGTAGTACATTACTGTGATAACAATAAATACTAAATATTAGGCTACAATGAGGCCACAGCACAGCTTCAGTATTAAACAGTATTAATGTGTTTTACTCTTAGAATATATACCACATATTTTTAATAACATTGGGCCAATAAATACCATAAAGTACACTAACTGAATAACAAAAAGGCCCTTTAACCAATAATATAGAACTTTTGTAGGTCAGCTTATTGTTGTTTTGGTTTCTTCTAGACGCAGACGTGCTCCAGTGTTTCTCTTCTTTTTTTTTCTCCCCTCTCCTTTAGGCCTTTTTTCTCTTTACATCCACTCAGTATTCATGCCTGTGGATAACAAAGAGCACGGCTCAATCCACGCAGGAGGCGGTGTGACAGGGAACTCGTGGCAGCTTTTCAAATATCTTCTTTCTGTCTCCTCCTTTTCTTTGCATCAAGACTTTGGTCTCGGTTGGAACTGGAGGGAGAGGGAGGAGGAGGAGGAAGAGGAGGGGTTAATCAGCCTCCCACCTCAATCTCTAATTCACTTTGCTCTCCCCACGCATCAAGGGGATCGGATTTAACACTGGCCAGAAGAAAAGCAGATCCTTTACAATGTTTCACAACGTGATGGAGCGAGCGAGCGGCTTAATGTCCAGTCTGGGCTGCTGTCTGCACTGCAAACATACACAGCACACTGTATAGAGAGCTGGTTGAATTGTTGAGGTTTAAACTCTAGTTTTTCCTGAGAAATATATTGTGAAAGTGACTTTTAAAATGTGTTTTGAACATTATCTGTCATTATAAATGTAGAACATTTGATAAATATTTCACAAGAAAGTTTTTTTATCACATTTTGAGCTTGTTGAAATTAATGTTTTTTATAACCTTCTGGCCAAACTGTTCATTTACTTTCTGCAGTATGGCTTTGCATTTGGAATGATTCACTTATTGACCTGCAGCTTTGGAGAGGTTTGCGAGAAATGCATGCATGCACACTGCAAAAAAAATATCCATTTTAACAGGTAATTTGGTCCAAATATTGACCGTAACATATTGTGTTAAAATATGTGTCTATTGCATACTCTCATTCAGTTTCTTGTTTGTGAGAAATAGCTTTAAAATTGATAAGGTTAAACTTCTCCACCTCAAAGACATTTATTACATTACATAGGAAGCAACGGGGCAACACTGAAGCCTGGGATCTCAACACATTAAGATTTGTTTTTTGAACTAATTGACTTAAGGCGGACATTTTTTCCAGTGTGAAGACCATCAATTAAAGGATGTCGATTCTTTTGTATTGACCTCCCGTTTTCCCGCCTGAAAAGGTGAAGAGGTCACGCTATTGATTTGTGCACCAAACAGCACTGAATTCCCTCATTGTCCTCATTCCACCACAGAAACATCCAACATGTTTTCACATGTCAAAAAATTTGCAAAATTGTGTATGATAATTTACACTGACAAAAATATAGTGCTAAAGCTTTAGTATTAGCCTATTGTAGGCCTACAATAGGCTACACTGTATGTGTCCAATTATTTAAAACAGAGATATATTGACACCTTCTCTGTTTCAAAAGTAATTTATAATAATATGTCCATGGATATTTTAGCTTTAGCTTATAGTTAATATGCTTAATATACTTATAATTAAACATGAAAGTAGTTAGCCTGCATGTCAACATGTCAAGCAGGAAACGTTTAGCTAAAGTCAACCTACATTTCTTTCACCCAACTCTTCACCACTAAACAAACAACATCAGTTGAAGGACTCTGCTCATTAATGTTAACAAGCGTCCTTGAGAAAAGACACTGATTCCTGTTTGATTGATCCTGTAGCTGACCCTGAGCTGCACTTACACAAACACACCGGCACCATCAATACATTACCATTAACATATGGTGTGTGTGTGTGTGTGTTTTAGGAGTGCTGCATTCCCACAGTGGACACACACCAGTACAGCCAGTGATGCTGTGGGATTATTTAATGCCTTTACAACACAGACGATGGGGGAATTCCAGTCCAACAGAAAGTCTAAGAAACTTTCAAACAGATGTGAGCAGTGGAAGAACTACCCAGATCTTCTACTTAAGTAAAAGTACAAATACCACAGTCTAAAAATACTCCATTACAAGTAAAAGTCCTGAATTCAGACGGTACTGTAATGTACTTAACGTAACAAAAGTAAAAGTACTCATTATGCAGAACGGCTCCTTTTAAAGTGTTATGTTCTTATAGAATATTATGTTATTCTGTTTTTATCACCAACACATTTTAATGTTGTAGTTCTTCAATTTGGAGTCAGTTTAGATACTTTATATACTACTGGGTAGATTAGTAGTACATTACTGCATCATATCACAAAGGTATATCATATCTTTCTATGTAAAAAGCAAGTTTCAAATAAATGTAGTGGAGTAAAATGTACAATATTTCCCTCTGAGATGTAGTGGAGTAGAAGTATAAAGTAGTAGAAAATGGAAATACTCAAGTAAAGTACCTCAACATTTTACTTAAGTACAGTACTTGATTAAATATACTTAGTTACATTCCACCACTGTATTTGAGTGTGTAAAAACGTATCCCATGTTATGTCCTGACAGTTCCTCTTAATCACAACAAAGTTACACTAAATTTTGGTGAGAAAAAACTGGCATGGCCATTTTCAAAGGGGTCCCTTGACCTCTGACCTCCAGATATGTGAATGTAAATGGGTTCTCTGGGTACCCACGAGTCTCCCCTTTACATTCATGCCCACTTTATGATAATCACATGCAGTTTTTTGAATGCAGTATAAAGGTGTTATTTCCGTCTATTCTAAAAATGATGTGTTTGAATATTGCTGCATACTGGGGTCCCTAACCAGTCTTGTAATTACATAAGTTGGGTATCACTGTAAAGCTGAGACTCTTGTGGATCCAACGAGCCCAACTGTATTCATGTGTGATGATGTTAGTCCCCATAGGAGACATTTCATTGTAGTTAGACCATTTTTAAAAAGTTTGACCTCACTGTATAAAATGACCTGTTGTGACCTCTAGGATAATCACAGCCTCATGAAACTTTACAGCCACAAACTAGAGACCTAGAACATTCAGAGGATGGATGGCTTTCTTAGCTAGATTGACAATAAGGGGGTTTCTGAGCAGTTTACACGACAGAAGTGCTCGCCATCCGATCGCCGAAAAATGCAATTCTTGCAGAAATCTCCAAATTTCAAAAGTTTTTGATACCAAATCACAGCATGGCTTTTTCTACGATGTTCCTCAAGGTCTTGGTGTCTTAATGTGGAATTTTGTAGGGATTACTGATAATTTTTATCAATTCTCAAGCAGTAAAAACAATTGTTAAATTTGCACCAAATCTCCGTAAGAAATGGTATCAACCCCAAAATTGCTGCAACAATTTATAAGACACAAGTGAGCATTAATTAATCAATTTCTATTTCTTATCATTGACTAGAATAACTTGAGACACAGTGCTAAGCTGCATCTCAAATGAATCTTCAGGTTCCCAGCTTTCAGATGATGTACACCACTTCTATGTGTCATCTACTACCCCTCTAAAAAAAGAGGGCCGAATGTTAAGGGGTTAAAAAGAAAGTGAGCCTGTTGGCATGAGAGAAAACTGAATAATAGCAATTTTTGAAGCTGAGTTGAAGCTGACAGCGGATGATTTAATCCTACACTGTAGTTTACAGTCGGTGGTGGACTGGTGGCGTGTCAGCCTTCAGAGGAAATCATGTTGAGACAAGCCGTCAGAGCAGCGGCTCACGCTCAGTCAAACAACAGCCTACTGTGGCCCTTTTGAGTTTCACACATACTGTACACATCAAAAACTGCATAGCTTCACTCGGGAGTGATGGCTTTACAACCGGAGAGCCATATGCAGCTCTGCAGGAAGGGGCCTGCTTCATTGTGGCGGTAATTGGACAGAGAGGAGAGAGGAGGAGACGCAGATAGCGCGATGACACTTGAGAAATGAGATCTAACTCCGTCCCAGCGCCAGTCCTGACAGCCAGAGTCCTCCACCTCCATTCTTCTACTCTCTCCCTTTGTCTGGACCCTTTTCAGTCCGCCTGAACCAAACCTGTTCCCCTTCACATCCCCTTCTTGCATGGGGACGTCAGTCCTCTGTTGAGCGGCTGCTGTCTCTGTTTTATCTGTCCATCCATCCATCCATCTCCGACGCCCTCTCCTCCTTCGCTCCTCTCCTCCCGGTCCCTTCTCTATTGGCAGAGCACTTTTTCTTCTCCTTCAATCATCTTGGCTCATAAAACTTGGGGAGGAGGGCTAGCAGGCTGTGTTTTCAGGGCTGGCTTCACCGCTATGGGTGCACTGACTCGGACTAATGCTATTCACGCCTCACATTTGCTCGCCAGGTCCTGTGAAAAGGGATGGCCACGGCAGCCTTTATGGGACGCACAACAAAGGACCATCATTCATCAGGCTGCAGAGCGCCGAGGAGCGGCGGAGTTCGGGGTTCGTCGCGCTAGCCCCTCAGCTGCTAGCATCGTGTCCGAACACTGTCACTTTATTTTGAAATAACAGCGTCTGGCAAGTTGAGAAAAGTTGATGAGGAGAAATCATGTTTTGTTTGTAGAAAGTTTGATTTGTTCTTTGTGTTTTCACTTGGATGGTGCGCGAGCGTCTGGTGGCGATATAGATTGATAGCCGTACTCCCAGGTCACCAAGCCACTATTAATCTTCACCTTTCCTTGGCTGTTCCTTCACACAGGGCCAGGAGCTTTAGAGGCCCGTTGGCAGCTCACAACAATACCCAGAATGCCGCAGGGCCTTGTCAGGCTGTCCTAATTTGTGGCTATGGTCCTGGGGTTGAATTCAGCCGCCGCTGGCTGCTTGACCTGCTGTATTCTGTTGGCGGATTAGCAACATCTTTTAGTCTCCACGCAGGGCAACGCCAATGGGCTGATACACAGCCTGCAATTACACAGCAGGAAAGGCCTGCTTAGACACACACACATTCATGCATGTGCGCACACACACACACACACACACACACACACACATATAAATGTTTATGGATGGATAGATGGAAAGAGAAGGGAAAGAGAAGCAGGTGAAGTGGCGGCAGGCCGCTTTGAAGAAGACTTAAGAAAGAGAGAGAGGGAGACTGAAGGGAAACTGTCTCAGTGTGTGTTTTGGGGTTTTGTACTTACACAGTGGGTATTCAGCCTACATTGTGGACATGGAAATCAATGTATCGAGGGGCTGAGCAGCAGCTTATCTTCATAGCGCTGGCACTGTACCCCATCAGAGTGTCAGAATGCCAACAGATGCCCGACAAAGATGGAAATGGCCAAATCTTTTCCAACTCAAATCCATCACAGGGTGTTATTCAGAGGGTGTGACCATGCAGTTGTCCTTTGGTGTGTCTTGGATTCTAGTAAAGAAGCTCCTTCAGCACTGTTGGCAAGTGACTGATATTGTAGTAATGCAATGAAAGTGAACATTCAATGTCTTTTGACTATTATGAATCTTCTGCATGGATCTTCTTTTTATAAAGATTGTTTTAGAAGTTATACATAAATAAATTGGGCAATTACCATTGTGGAATGGCCAGCACAGTCACCAAGAATTATTTTTGGAAATGTTCGTTTCTACAAACCATGTTGAATGTGGACGTTTTTGTATACGGTCAGAGCAAGTGATGTAATATAGCAAGTGACCGTTATTGAAAATTACATGGTATAATAGGTCGTGTCTAGAAGGTAATACGCAAATTGTAAAACTCTTGCGAGATGATTGAGGTGAGGCATTGACCTTGAATGGTCGAGGTTACGATAGGTCGTCGGGCAGCGGGGCTCATGAGAGTTTTGGCAAGTTTTTCGCAATTTGTGGGTTACCTTCTAGACACAAGTGTGAAAGTCTAGAAAAGGTGGGTGTGAGCGGTGGTGGATGGGTCAAACAAACACAGAACATTGTGTTACGTTACGTTGTTTTACGTTACGTTGTTTTACGTTACGTTGTTTTACGTTACGTTGTTTTACGTTACGTTGTTTTAAGTTACGTTGTGACGTTACGTTGTGACTTTACGTTGTTACGTTATTATATTAACCCTTTTCTATTAACCCCTTGCTCTTGACTAAGTCGTTTTGTTACCTAAACCTAACCAATCGTTTCACAACATTAACTTTGTGTCATTGTGCGTTTCTGCAAGCGTTATACGATGCTGATATGAAACGTATTTATGAAATATTTTTTTTGTTTCAGAAAAGTTGACATTCAAAGTTTGCTGTTGTTTGCAGAAACAGAAATGCCAACATTTTTTTCTAGTGTCTGAGTTAGGAAGGACCTAATGAGTTGCGTTTTAGAAAGTATTTTTGGAGTTTAACCCATACTAGTGACTAATGGAGTACGTCGGCCTCTGCTGCATTCATTATGGCCCATTCTTTTTCAAATCTGTCTCTTGCAAGATTACTTCATCAATTTTAATCACTGGAGTTCCCTTCTCATATTTCAGTTACGGATTCCTTTTGGTTTTTATGTATATCTTCTGCCAATATAGTATTCTTTGCTGTTTTTCCACCCTTATCTTATTGTAAAGTTCTCCACATGGAATAGTTTGCTTTATAGGCCTGCAGTTCTTCATGTTCATCAAGTCATTACTATCGTGCCAGGTTGCCACTGTTTCATCATTAACAGGCTTAACTTCAGTGGAAGTTGTAGTGGTAACAGAAGTTGTGGTCCAAGAAAGCAGCAGTGTTGTAATTCCACTGGAACGGCAACACTAAGATTCACTGATAAAAGGTTTAATGTAACACACAAGGCATGAACAATATAAAACGCAGAGTTCTCCAGAACTGTGCCCACAGATGCATTTGCACAATGTTACCCCTGAGTAAAACAAAAGACCTGAACACAGATAAACAACAGGCAGATATGCGGCAGGTCAAGCGCAGATCAAATTGGCAGCGCAGCGCAGCATCTTACAATGCACACAAAGCCTCCAACGATGGGAATGGGGAAATTGGCAAACCTAACATGGTCCCCTGCCATCATCCCTCGCTTCCCTCCCTCTGTTTCACAACAGATGCTATGTTCTATGAAGACACTGTCAGCTGCACAAGAATGAGCCGAAATTTGTCGACAATGACGGTGGGGACCGGGAGGACAAGAAAAGAAGGAAGAAACAAAAAAAAAAAACGTTGTCAAAGTCTGCGTCTGAGTTAACAATGACGACACAGCACCACGGAGGAGGGCAGCGTGCGAGTGTAGGCGCAGACCTCTCTCCAGGAATAGAACCTATTGCTATGGAAACACACCACCGCCCCTCCCCACCACTATTACTATAGTATACACATACACGCACACTCTTGTCAGCTGCAGGCCAGGCGCTGTCTGAGCCCAGATGGTGGTGAACTGCATAACTCACTTATCTGTCTCTGGCCTCTAAAGGAATGCTTAAAGGCCTCTCCAATTCCCAGCGGACGTCACCAAAAAAGAGAGAGAGAGAGAGAGAGAGAGAGAGAGGGAGAGGCACGCCATCTGCTCCCAGACACCGTGGGCAGCCCCCTTTCCTGTCCGTCCCCAAAAGTCATCCCCCCTTTTTTTACCTTCAACCCCCCAAAAAACCCTCCTTGTGATCCCTGAACCGTTCCTAGAGAGTCACTGGGGGACGGGAGAGGGGTCACTGGGATGAATCAGCATCATTTGATTTGTTAAGTGTAATATATCATGTTGTCTCTCCTTATCAAGAGAGGTTATTCATTTTCACTGCTTCAATTTAAGGATTTTTAGAGGCCTGGAGAGATGAAAGTATCCAGTAAAAGAGAAAAGAATAAACTTGAGAACAAATAAAATAGTTTTGGGTTAAAGATAATTTGCACAATCTCCTTCCTTCGGCTGCTCCCGTCAGTGGATCATCTGTTTCCATCTAGTTGGGCCTTGATCCGGTATGGAAATACACAACCTCTCATTCACAGTGCCCAGGGAAACCCACAAGAACACAAAGAGAACATGCAAACTCCACACCGGGGACCGTTGGTTTGAACCCCAGGACCTTGTTGCTGTGACGTGACAATGCCTAACCACTGCACAACCGAGATAGATATTGCATAACCACAACTGACTACCAAAACAACAAACTTTACTGTCTACAACTGACTACCAAAACAACAAACTTTACTGTCTATCAGAGACTGTAGCAGATTTAATATGAAGGCACAGACATATGAAACTAGAAAAACCTAAAGAATTCATTGCTAACAGCCTGAGTAAGACTAAATAACGCTCCAAAGTTAGGCTCAATTTTGGCGAGGAAAAACTGTCAAGGCCATTTTCAAAGGGGTCCCTTGACCTCTGACCTCAAGATATGTGAATGAAAATGGGTTCTATGGGTACCCACGAGTCTCTCCTTTACAGAAATGCCCACTTTATGATAATCACATGCAGTTTTGGGGGGAAAAAAAACATGCAGTTATTTGAATGCAGTATAAATGTGTTATTTTTTGCCTGTTCTAAAAAATGGTGTGTTTGAATATTTCTGCATACTGGGGTCCATAAACAGTCATGGAACTGCATAAATTAGGTCTCACTGTAAAGCTGAGACTCTTGTGGATCCAATGAGCCCAACTGTATTCATGTGTGATGACGTTAGTCCCCATAGGAGACATTTCATTGTGGTGAGACCATTTTTTTTTATACTTGACTTCACTGTATAAAATGACCTGTGGTGAATCACAGCCTCATGAAACTTTACAGCCACAAACTAGAGACCTAGAGCATTCAGAGGATGGATGACATTTGACTATTGTGGGTCTCAGAGGGTTAAAAAAAGGTGACATCATTAAGATATTGTGGAGTAGTATAAGCCAGGTTATGGATGATTTATTTTCCCATCTGTCTGACCAACAACTTTTAATTTTAGCAGAGAAATTATGCTATTCGTGACTAGTGTAAGCATATTAGTCTTTAGTGACCAGCATCAAAATAACTGTATTCTCAGTCCTACAAAAAGCACAAAACATGATTTTCTTTTGTATTATATTTGTGAAAAATAGAGCTAGACCTGTGGTGCAGCTTTGTGGTTTCATTTTAAAACTCGGCCTTTTTGAGTCGTCATTGTGCAGTTTCCCATACATGTCTTGTACGAAAAACCATTGGAATAACAGACATTCCTTATACAAATATGTATACAGAAGCCCGTTTTCCTGCTCTAAGAACGAGACAGTGCTTAAACACATAACCCCGGGACAAAGAGAGACTGCATACTCTGTGCAGGGACAGTACAAACCAAGGGTCACTGGGTTCAGTCTATACAAGCGTCTGTGCAGGAGTCTTCTCATCGCTCCGGATGGTTTGCAGACTGAGGCTCTCCAGAAAGGCTGTATTTACGCCTGCTTTTCCATATAAACATACTGGAAATAAATGTTATAAGTGGCTATATGATTGCAAATTAATTGCAGATTATGAACGCATATTGTGTGATTTGTTTTTTAACTTTAACACAAGCTTTATTTTATCAAATTTGAATCAACTTGTATTGATATTTTAGGATTTTAGAATATCTAGTCACTGTGGTGGTTGCCAGTTACAAGTGTAAAGTTTTACTGCTGGAAAGAAACAGAGATGTAAGAACTCAAAATAAAGAGGAAAAGAGACATTTGAAAAAGCTTAAAAGAGGGCGGTGAAGGCACCAGCATGTTCTGCCTTCATCACAGTGCCAACTCTTTACTCTCACTCTTTAAGCCCCCAATTAAACAGCACGCCCTTCTCCACCTTGTTGCATATTGCTGCGCTGTTTAAAGAGGCGAAATCTGGTGCGTTCTCCACCACCCACTGAGTCAAGTGTGGATCAGGTGTGTGTGTTCGCCACATGTTGCTTGTGTGCATGCTGGTGTGTGGTCCGTCCAGTTGCTGTAAGCATAATCAGATGGCTTTCTTGGTCTTGTATGTGCCTGCATGTGCAAACACGGAAAACAATGAATGTAGCTTTTCACGAGCAGTGAGAAAGAACGATAACGAAGGAGAGAGGGAGAGAGTGTGTGTGTGAGAGTGAGAGAAAGGGAGAGGGAGGATAAGAGAGGAGATAAGGCAGCAGGGATGCACTTGCAGCAGCACTGGAAACCACAAATAAGTGGGCTACTAATAATAGGTTAAAACATCTTGGTGTCTGTAGGAGGACCAGAAGTAAGAATAGAAGTGCTAGCATGTTTATAAAAGTAGAAATATCTCACACAGGTTGTTCTTATACACCACTCGTAGCTACGAGAAGTAATGCACTGTAATTCGTCCCACAATGTAGTCTAATCCATGGAAATGTGAACCAGGAAGTATATAAGTATATAAGAGCGACAAACGACGTGGAGGGAGGAGGTCAGGGTGGATGGATGGGTAAAAAACCATCAGTCTGTCGCCCAGGAGAGCGGTGTTCGTGTCCCGTGTGAAACCAGAAGTCAACGTTGATTTATTTGTCACGTAACTTCCGTACTTAAGTTTTGCCACTTCTGGAGTTATTTTCACCCAAACAACGATCTTTTCCTAAACCTAACTAAGCTGTTTTTTTTTGCCTAAACCTAAACAAGTTGTTTCCTGTGAAGACGTAAGTTTATTTTCAAAAGACTGTATGCAAGTAACGAGCTGAATTGACTTGTGTTGCTGGGAATTCGTCAAGTGTTGCTGGATATTTGTAGGAAAACACTCGAAAAATGAGGACTAACTTTTTGTAAGATATCATACGAACTGTTGTATGAAGATATGTTGTCTCAGAACAAGGTCGGACCATGCAACATGCATTCAACTAAAAAAGCAGAGGTTGTATGTAATCTTTTGGAGTATTAGGGGCCGTTCACACGCCGCGTTTTTTGCGCCCTCAAATCCATCGTTGTCAATGTAGATGCACGAAAGGCGTGACTACATAGACTGTGATTGTGTTTAGTTAAGTCAGTGAGGAAACTGCTAAACTACCACGACTTCTTCATCATCATCATCATCGTCATCGCAGCACGCAGGTTTTGGTTGCTTAGAAATGGCAGCCGCGACAGGAACGCAACCTCCCAAGCACCTTGGATAAAAGGATGAAAGCAGCATGGCTTTTAGATGCAACATGTGATCGGCCCCTTAGATACTCTTAGGGTTGTCATTGGTACAAGAGATGAATAAATACTAATAAGTGTTTTCTTTTACTGTCAGTGCTGTTCTACGTAAAACTGCATGTTGCTGTAGGATGAAACTACAGAGAAAATTGAAGGAAAGTTAGGATGTTTAGGACTGATATTGTTTGAGGGGTGCATCGGTAGAGGGTTAGTTTGGACTTGTACGTTGGTTCAGAGGGGGTTTGAAAAAGAAGAAAGAAAAGAGAGAGAGAGAGAAAAAGAAAGTCATCATATACGCCAGTGGTGATCCCTCCATTTCTCAAAATGGCCAGGGGGTAGGAGCAAGACAGTAACATTCTTTAGTTCTGAGATCAGGTCAACTTGATATTCAGACTATTTACCACGTCATACTAGCTTGTCGCGAAGGAGGTTAAATAACGCTCCAAATTTGCGCTGAATTTTGGCGAGGACAAACTGTCATGGCCATTTTCAGAGGGGTTCCTTGACCTCTGACCTCAAATGTCCCTTTAAAGTACATTTTGAACAGATAAAAAATGTGCGCTTAATTGCGATTAATCATGGACAATCATGCGATTAAATATTTTAATGGATTGACAGCCCTATATCACACCATTTCATCTTCATCACCAGACATCTCTGGGAGTAAATAGGTACACCACCAAACAATAAAATTGGACTAGAAAGTGTTCTAATATGGTTTCCACCTTTAATTGCAGACTTTGTCTCAGATTGATGCTCTCAGTAACTGTGACTAGTTCAAAATCTTTGTGTTGTCACATTTTAAGCAAGCTGAATCTCTCAAAGCCTCACTGTTCTAACAGCAGATTCACCAAAGTTTCCTTTATTTGAAAAGCATCACTTGTATAGGACAGATAAACGCTGAGTAAAGTCTCGGGTCACGACATACATAAGTCTCCAACAAGTCAGGACAAGCACCTCCATCATGAGGCCTCACAGCACCACCAGCTCTGAGCAGCTTCCCGTCAGCCTCCGACAAAACGTGTGGAACAAATGGCACCAGCCAAATGGAGAGGCAATAAGGCGAGGGGCCCTCTGTGAAGTGTGTGTGTGTGTGTATGTGTGTGTGTGTGTGTGTCTGAGCGTGCGTGTGCGCCGGGAGCGTGTGTGTGTTGATAAAGTGTACCCAAGCAGACAGGACGTGGTGTGTGTGGATTTTGCAGAGTGAATGGTGATTGTGTATTTTCAAAAGAGAGGGGGGTGTCTCCCTGTGTGAGAGTGAATGTCGGAGCCCTCTGTGAGTGAGGGCATGTGTGTGTGTTTGTGTGTGTGCATGTGTGTGTGTGTATGTGTGTCACAACAGGCCAGAGTGGGTGAGAAAGAGCAGTCTGTCGGTTCAAGTATGCCCCCATGTGACCGATGTGAGAAGTAGAAGGTCGAGACGGGAGGATGGCAGACTTCTGGCTGCTTCCAGACCATCATGTTCATTATAATTTCTTCTTTTTCAATACTAATAAGTTGATGAATCTTTGTCTGATCAAATATAGATTGGTGATAAATTAAAGGACAAACCAACATAAAGTGTTCTAGGGCGTTTTCACACCTGTAGTTCGTTTGCTCTGGTCTGAATCAGGGACCAAATTGTTACCATGCTGCCTTGAGTTTGGTTTGTGTTCTCACGGCAGCGTTTACAAGCAGACTAAAATTTTGGTGCGCAAAGAAACTGCTCTCTGATTGGTCAGAATTTCCATGCTGGAAAACTCCCGGAAGTAAACGAAGAAGAGCAGACTTCCAGAATGCAACAATGGCAGGACAACTACACGGCTTGATC
>CAKAOI010049341.1:14928-71005 GCA_916701655.1 Sebastiscus albofasciatus
CCAAATTGTTACCATGCTGCCTTGAGTTTGGTTTGTGTTCTCACGGCAGCGTTTACAAGCAGATTAAAACTTTGGTGCGCAAAGAAACTGCTCTCTGATTGGTCGAAGAAGAGCAGACTTCCAGAACGCAACAATGGCAGGACAACTACACGGCTTGATCTTGGCCCTGGTCATCTTTTTTTTTTTTTACCTTGTAGCAATTTTTCACTCAAGGCAAATGATACAGTCTGAAAATGAGGTGCAGCTGCAACTGGAAAACAATGTATCGGTCGCTTTGGAATTGACTTTAAGCTCTTGATGTTGTGATGATGTGATTTTAAAGTCATTAACGGCCTTGCCCCACCTTATTTGTATGAGATTTTAACTCTCCGCGAGCATAACAGGACTTTGCGGTCATTTTTAGAAGTCTCGAGGTGGAGGTATAAGCTGTGGGATGATCGTGCTTTTGCTGTCGCTGCTTCTAAACTATGGAACAAGTTACCCCCTGATATACGTCACTGACCTAGTACTTTTTAAATCCAAGCTCAGGACTTTTTTTATTTAGATTGTCTTTTAATACCTAGTAGCACTGTGACATTTTGCCTTTTGCGCTTTTTATGTACTTTTTTTATGATTTTATGATTTGTTTATGTTTTTATTCCTGTTATTTCTTGGTGATAATGTGAAGCACTTTGGGTGCCTTTTGGTTATTGTAAAGGGCTATACAAATAAATGTTGATTGATTGCTTGATTGATTGATGCACTGGACGTACGGAGGACGGAGGAGGAGGCGTGCATTAACCCTCCTAAACTGTGACATGCTCATCGGCCGAAAATATTTCCGAAGATCCATCAGGTATGCCCACCACGGGCATACCTGATGGACTGCTTTGTTCTATCTCGCCGCTCTCATGGCGTCACCAAAAAACTCTGACCGACAGCAAACATTACAGACTGAAGATGAACAGTAGTGATGCACCACATCATGCACTTCATTCCACACTTGTAGCAAATGGTAAAAAGGAGCTGTAGTCGTGGAGGGCGAACGTGTTTTCACAGTGGATCAGAAGCTTTGACTCCTCAGTAGCTGAGTGGCTTGTTGACCGTCTCAGTAACACATCCAGTCCCTGCTTCTGCTGCATCCAAGAGGATTTTCCCCCCTTTGATTACCCCAACAAAGACGGAGAGCTTTAAGATTTTAAAGCCCCAAAAACGTGACACACTGTGAGGGAGGCTCAAGAGACACTTGCAACACAGACAGGAGGGTGAGGCCAGCAGAGTAAGCAAACAAAGCCACTGAGGACGGAGATATTGTGCGTTTATCTTTTGTTATGAAAACACAAATCAGCTGTTTTGTTTTTTATCAGATGGCCGTAATGAGCCGCCTTCTGAGTAGTTAAATAATAAGGCCTTATGATCAGAGGGCACTCTTATCGTCTACTGAAAACTTCAAAACGAACAACAAAACACGCCCCAGGAGCCTCTTTTAATCTGCTTCCCTCCCGTCCACTCGTCACGTCGGGATTGAGTCCAGCGTTATCAAGCCATTATTCTTAAAATTATATTTATCTCTTCTTCTGCCAAATCCTCCGTCGTGGAATCAACTCCCCCCCCTCCTTGCTGCCGTGGATGGAAATGTCTATTAAAGTCTTTGATCTGCCCACAACGTCACATCTGGGCCGGGATCTGACATCAGTGCAGAGGCCTGTGTCAGATGTGGGCCCCAATTAGCCGGCGTGGCTGGTTCACCGCCTCCCACCCCTCCCCCGTTCTCAGCACAGACAGACAGAAAAAAAACTGGACTAATTGCGCTTGGCTGCTCTTTATGAAGTTAGAAGTCCTGTCGCTCGGTGTCACGCCCACCTCTAAAGTTGCGCCGAGGCGACAACTACACACTATAAACACCGCCCCCGGCTGGATTTGCGGTCGCTGCGATCAAAGTCACAACTGTGGATGATAGGTCTGGTGCTGCATGTGTGTTAGTGGGTGAGAGAGAGAGGAGGTAATGTATGGGTTGTGTCGCTGTAATTCTTTATGATTGTAACCGCTGTACAGATTGATGGGCGAACATGACGCTAATGTGTAACCCTCTGACGCACTCTCAACTCATCAAAGTCGCCAGATCACTGCACTTTTCACACTACACAACTTGCTGTCTTGTATTCGGGAGACTTAAAGTCGTCGTGGTTTTCACACTACATGATTAACCGGCGACAGGGGGGGTCACACACACTACAAGATCTTTCACCGGATGGAATCGCTGATGAGATCTCCAAATACGTTTTGTCACGAAAATACACGCGAGAAGTGACGGGCGTGTACGCTTGTTAACGGCACACTTGTTCACATAATAGCCTTATTTCCCCCTATGTAGATCAGTCACTGCCAACAACACACTGCTGATCACTGAGCAGCTGCATTGGAACAGTTTACAATTAAGAGGCTCACTTATCACATCAATGGTGCGAGAGGTAGCGGAGCAGTATAGTGATGGTTGTTGGTTGTATGACGTTGACGTCTAGTCAGCTGGCAGTGTACTGTCTGCACAACAAAATAGAAATTTCTCATGATTTTGTCATCAAAACAGGAAAATGAAGTGGATTTGATTGGAGGAGACCAGCACGTTACTTTAAACCAGTTCCAGTTTCTGTGTTTAGGAAACTGCGAGTCTCGTCTGTCCGCTAACATTTGCTCACAGCGTTATCTTCAGTTTGAGGACACTGACTTAAAGTGCACTGCTGGCCATCTATTCCTCCTCTTTCCTTCTTCTCCCGGGCCTTCCCCTTATTGTTCCCTTTGTCCTTTCTTTTCCTTCTTCTTCATTTTTATGTCCACCCTATCTTCTCTTCTTCCTCTTCCTCCTTCGACTCCCTCCTCATCCCCCTCCTCATGTACTTGCACAAGGAGAGTCAACCCATTTCTATTGAGTTTGACCTTTTTCTCACTCTTCTCTGCTTTTCTTTCCCCTTTCCTTGCTCGTTCATTTTATTTTAATCTCTTTTTGTTTCCCCTTGCCTGTCTTTCTCTTTTCCCCTCCATCGTTCTTTTCTATCTCTTTCATGGTCAGTCTCGCTCTTTCTCTCTCCTTTCCATTTTTTAATCGCCAGCTGAGAAAAACAGAGGAGTCTTTTGGCGCCGAGCCAGAGCAAACACTGATATCCAACCAGCCTCCCCCCCGCCCCTCCACCATCTCGCTGCTCTCTCCTTCCACTGGCAGCTGTCCATAACTAAACACACAATGTAACAGAACAGATACACACACACATACACACACACACTCCCTGGAGCGTCCACTGTAGGTGTTTGCTTGGCTGACATGCTCTACTATGATTGCTGTACGGAGCTCTACAGCCTGCAGCTGTGGAGCTTTCCAAAGCTTTCAGGCTGCAGCTGAGCAGAAACAGCAACAAACTCTGGACAGGCAGAAAATAAACAGACACTTTTTAGAGTCTTTTAGATGGCCTCTCCACTCATTTAGCCCCGCGATTTTACAGAGGATTGTCTGTTTTTTATGTAGAGAAAGACTGGAATGGTAGGAGGAGGAGCCAGTCATGCGTGCAACAGAAACAATTAGTCAGATTAAATATTATATTTATAGTTAGAAGGAATGAGTTTGTCATCAAACACAAGGAAACTGTTGCGCAGCTGTTTGCGGTCGTTGCAGTGTCATTAGGTTCCTTCTTTATAAACTCACAGTCACACTCTCACTTCCTTCATTGCTCGGACTCTATCTGTTTGGCATCAAGAGGAGGTCGTGTTGCTCAGGCTTTATCTGTTTAGCATGGAGAGGAGGGCGTGTTACTCAGGCTCTATCTGGTTGGTGTGGAGAGGAGGTTGTGTTGCTCTGGCTCTAACTATCTGGTGTGGAGAGGAGGTTGTGTTGCTCTGGCTCTATCTGGTTGGCGTGGAGAGGAGGTTGTGTTGCTTTGGCTCTACCTATCTGGCGTGGAGAGGAGGTTGTGTTGCTCTGGCTCTATCTGTTTGGCGAAGCCGGGAAGCTGCTTGACATCCTCCTGGATCCACCTTCTCACATATGTTCACATTACATGTATTATTTTTTTGTCATATGGATTATCTTCGTTGTATTTTCATTATGCTGTTAAGTAAAATACGTAAAAAAAAATATGAACGGAAACAACGTAACATAAGTACAGAGAACACGTCACAAACGCTCTGATCGTAGCATATTTATACGGAAGCATTTACACTGCGGTCGGTACAGACTACATGGCATACAAATGACACGGCAAAAGCAAGAAAAGCGTTCTTATGCACGCTAAATGCCTTGCGAATTATCGTGTCATTGATACGCCATTTCGTGCAAACAGGCTGTCTCAAAGTAGTTCATTTTGTCATTACCTACACATCTTTTTTTTATTTTCTTCACATCTTTTGAGTTGCACAGTTTCAGGAGACCTGAGATCAGTCTCTCGTGTCTGCAGGCTTTAGTCCTGCTGAAGCATAATGAAGCAGCACACTGAGTTCCTGCCAGGTGCTCTGCAGCCCTTACCTCTGACCTCACTGTGGAGGTAGACGATAATTCCTTCCATAGGGATGAATAAAGAACAAAACAAGTATTGTATTTGCCAACTTATTCTGTGAATGTGGAAAAAAAGGAAAATAAGAGGTTGTCCACACATTGAAAATGCACCCTCCCAAAAATGTCATGACATTTTTTGGAGCTTTTTAATTATTTCCTTTCCTGTCCCCATCTGGGGTTTGGATGTTCACACTATCTACAACCTTTGTCTGTGAGAAAAACAACCACGCTCACAAAAAGATGTTTTTCACAGACATACAGTAATGACAAAGCCTGTTGCAACATGCAACATGAATTTGTAGAAAACGGAATAAAACGATGTTTTGCAAGGTTATAGTGACAAAGACGTTTGTTGGATAAGGTTCATCCTTTTAATAAACGGTCTGTGAATGAATGTTGTGCAAAACACACAAATAATGTGAAGATGTTTTGAAAAGCTGTCTTACGTCCTGAAATAGGAGTTTGTTCTGTCTTCTGTCTCTGTGTTCATGCAGTCATACAAGGAGAAATAACCCCCAACAGCCAGTGTTAGAATGAAGTAATCACATTACTTTACTTAGTATTCAACAGGAGCAGTAATTAGTTACATTAATCAATTTTTCAAACCCCAATTTCCTGATTTTAAAAGCTCTCCTGACTGCTTCCAGTCTTTTTGCCAAGTAAATGCGTAACTACATATGACCTGGACGTCCCTACTGCCTGCACAGACATGAAATTAATATATACATTTTCATATAGCTACCTTATCATTAGGTTAGAGAGCAGACAAGGTTATCTACCCCCTTTTTCTTTTTCTTTTTTTGCTTTAAAGCATCTTTCATAATTGTATCTGTTTCAGATCAATCCAACCACCTCCCAGTCACAACCCCTGCACACATATGTCTCTGAGGTAAACCTTCAATTGTTTCCACACACACATGCTGACAGCTCGTTAATGACAGGTAATAAAGGCTGTGTAAACACATCTGTTGGCGCTGAGTTACCAGACAGTAAAAGGTTGTAAAACTGCAGGCCATCAGGCCCAGCACAGAGCGCCCATTATCAGCCCCGGTGTCCTCGCTCCGAGCACCGACCCTCAATGACAATCCAGTCGCTCGTCACCGTAGTTTGTTTTTGTTTTGACTCTTTGTTTGAGGGATACCCTTGAGTTGGAAGCCCTCCGCCCCCTTTGTGGTTCGTCGTTGTGTTTTATCACTTCACACCGAAGGTTTGCCATAAAAAGCCAACGACAAATGATTTGGTGACATCAAAATCCAACCTGAAAACATTTGTAGAAAGCAGTTATAAAAGGCAATACAATGAACAGTGTTGTTTTTCCAACACAGCTGTGCAAAGCAGTAGCTTCACACATTGTAAAATTGTGTATGATTGCAAACTTAAAACACACTTTCAAAATGTTTCCTCACAAACAAAGGAAAACACACATGTAGACACACCATTTTTCAAAGGTAAAATGAACAGATTAGCACCTGCCCCCCTGTACACTAAGTATCATGTAGGAAACAGTAATGAGCTGGTGGGCAGGAGCATCTCCATTCTGGACGAGCAGGTTGTCTGAGCACGTCTACTGGGAATAGGTGCCACATGGCTGATAACTAGATCTGCCTCACGCTCTGCACAGATGGCGCTGGGCATATCATTATTACTTGGTCACCAAATGACATGAAACCAAAAGCAGTGATTAAGAACAATCAATAACGGTGATTAAATGGGATTTGACACAAAGGATGGGACGCCACGACGCTGAGACAGAAGGGGTTAAACATGTCCCAAAGCACCTATTACGATCTGCGCAGAGCTTCCCCCTCCTCTGATGTCAGAACCTCTGATGTTAGATAAAAATCAGTAGCTGGGGTTCAAGGGAAGGATGCCAATAACATGCAGATTCATTTGACTCGAACATTGGCGATGCAAATTAATGCATTGATTTTGTTCTCTGCAAGTCAATGAGCTTTGGCGTCTTCCTTTTGAAATTCAAATTTAACACTGATTGCTAAAACCTGTGTGTATTCTTTAAGGGCTTTCCTTAAATGAGTGACTATAAAGTCCCTTAAAGTTGACCTTCGAAATCATACATCCTTACTCACTCCAATTCTCATACAACTGTTTGTATGATATCTTATGGAAAATGTATTCCTCCTTTTTTGTTCATTTTCCTACAAATGTCCAGCAACACATTTCAATTTCCACTCCTTACATGCATACAGTCTTTTCAATATAAACTTCCGTCTTCACAGGAAACCACTTCCTTAGGTTTAGGCAACAAAACTACTTAAAGATCGTGGTTTGGTAAGTAACTTACGTGACAAATAAATCAACTCTGACTTCTAGAACAACTGACATTTTAGGCAAAAAATCAAAATCAAAATCTGTCTGGAGCTGCAAAACATTGCAAATGTACAACAGAGTATCAGGGCCACATTGAGACACACTAGGAGGTTTCGAGAATAAAGTCATAATATTACGAGAAACAAGTCGTAATGTTACGAGAATAAAGTCATAACTTTACGAGAAAAAAGTCGTAATATTACGAGAAAAATGTCAGAAGTTTACAAGAATAAAGTCAGAAGTGTACGAGAAAAAAAGAAAATAACACGTAAAATTACTACTTTATAATATTATGCCTTTATTCTCATAATATTATGATTTTATTCTCGAAATCTCAGATTTATTTGTTTTCCTCAATGTGGCCCTAATACTCCGTCATACCTTCAGACCATAGACCTACAACAATGATAAATAAAAATGAAAATATAAACAAAAAAATTCATTTCCACTCATTATTTAAAAAATCCACAGGGAGCCACTGGAGAGGAGCTGAAGAGCCGCATGTGGCTCCGGAGCTGCAGGTTGCTGACCTCTGGTATAGAGGGTACCTCCATGCATCGGTTTCCGATGCTGAAGGGCGCTGCCCAACCAGTGGTGTTTGACGTCTTGGGAGTGAGAGTGGGTCTCCTGGGTGAAAGTCTGTGTTTACAGTGTTTTTGACGCACCCATCTACCCCGACTCCTCCCTGCACGGTGTTATTTATATTTCCTGGTTCACAATTACGTGAATTACACATGGTTTGATTTTGTGGGATATACACGAATCACAGCGCATTACTTTTGGTAAGTGTATAGCTACGAACGGTGTATGACACCAGTCTGCTCACTCATACAGGTGTCACTGACCATCTGCATTTTTAAAAATCCGCTGCAAGGGTTTGCACACCTGTTATTTTCTGTAACGCCGTATTTCACATTTTACAGTGAGTGTTTTCCATGTTTGACAGGTTTATCGGCATATTGCTATAACTCTTCAAACTGGAGACAAACGTGCTACTGGGTCAGAAATAGTTGGATATTGTTCTAATATAATCAACTGAACAACGGGTGACATATTTACACACATTTACAAGATAATTCTGGTTCCAAGTTGTGTTCAAATTGAGCGTAGCATTACGTCAGGCAGAGCGCTGAAGTTGTGTTTGCATTAGCTGACTGTTTGCTGCTGCAGCTCCCTCCATCAACCCTATCTCCTCTCTATGTCCTTAGCTTTTGGTACTGTTGATTTAACTTAATGGTCATATCTTCATGTATGTGTAAAGGTGGGATTTGTTTTACAGCACAATCCAGAAGAGCGTGAAAAGAGCGGATAGAGAGGTATTAGGCTTCCAGTAAATGTAGAAGACAGTGCAGAGGGAATATTGGCACTGAAAGCACAAACCTGTCTGTCCTAAAACTCTCGGAGCGATTCCAGGTGTTTTTGGCGTCCTATTCTTTCTTTCTCTGCAGGGACTATGAATTAAATATTATATAAAATAAAAATGCTGGCTATGTCTCAAGGACAAAGCAGAACATGTGGTTTTACATAATCAAAATCACACCTTAGGGAAGGACATGGAGGGTGATACAGAGAAAGGGGGGAGAGAGAGAGAGGCAGAAAGCGATAAATAAAAAAAAGAGGAGATTGTCAAACAGAGAGGAACGTACATAAAAATTGGACTGTTTTTTACTTTTATGTGTGGAGGATTTACTCGTTCTTTTCCTCAATCCATCCACGTCGTCTCCCTCAGTGTGAATGATCAAGAGATCTGGGACATGAAGCAGAGCCAAAAAGGAAAAGTGAGCTCAGCGATGTGTCCTGGCATGTTGTTCATTCAGCCTCTCTGACTTGTTTATGTCGAGTCAGCAAAGTGGTGGTCGGGGGCTGCAGGGCGAGGTTTTATGTTTAGTGCTCTGAGTGTGTGCGCTCTGAGTTTGTGTGTGTTAACAACACATAATTGTTGGGCAATATACGTAAAAGTTTACAAGGAAACAAGTGAGCAATAAAAGAGTGGTGTCCTCCACTTTCTATGATATATAAAGAACAGTAATGAAAAGTGAGGTTGAGAGACAAAGAGAGAGAGAGAGCCTTAAATAAACAGATGTTACATGTAATAGGTGTGATCTGTTATTGATACCAAAACGTTTAGTTTATTAATCGATTAGCTTGATTGACAGAAGATGAAATGTCTTTTTTCCAACAAAAATGCTCAATGGTTCCCTCCTCTAAATGCTTTTTGTTGTCATATATAAAAGTAAACTGAATATGTTTTAGTTTTGGACTGTCGGCCGCACAAAACTTGGCACCTTTGGTTTGGTAAATTATACATTTTCTGGCATGAAAATAGTGAAACGCAAATGATTGTTGGTGTTGGAAAAGAAGACTGTCCTCTCAAGAAGAACAACAGCATTGAGTGCCTCAAAATGACATATGGTTACTCCGTTTGTAGTCCGAGTAGTATTGACCAGTCACGTTCGAGCAGGCTTTGGTTGAATGCAGGCAAACAGTCCGTGTAGAGGCGGAACGCATTGGCTGAAATGCAATCTTGGAACCCACCGTCTGTCGTCTGACGATGATTTAGCTTTTTACCGGTTTAAAATGAGCTTGTAAACTGGCTACTTGTGAAAGAATCGTACACATCATCGCTCAACTCCAACTCCAGTCTCACATCTCAAGCTATTAATCGGACTGTAAACAATTAAAAGGAAGTCTTGGCCCAGATATCCGCTGGCCACACCAGAACCCCAGAAATATAACCCGTTGCCCTCCAGAGACTTATCCGTCGTTAGACCGGAAGCCGACGGGTTCCGAGATTGACGTTCAAGTTACAAATCCCTCAATCAGCTGCAGAAAAAGAAGAAGGAAGTGGTGATATTACAGAGTGACAAAGCCCGTGCAGGGAGGAGGTTGGTGTGGATGGATGGGTCAACAAAAACAGCAAGGGGTCAGATAAGAAAAACGCTTACACGTCTTGCTCTACAGGGCACGGACAAACAACGTGTTTCATCACTTAATTTGGAGGACTTGTTGATTACACAGTAGGCTATGAATCCCAGCCCTGCGTGGTCTCGTTGAACTTTTTAGATTTTTTTCGCATGGTTCGTTGTATATTCTGAGCGAGAATATAATTTTGGCCTTGGCCTCTTACCCCACCCTCCACCCCCCCAGTGGAGAAGTTAAAGCCAGATTCTTTAGTCCAAGATTTGAGTCCAATCAGAAACCGCTGGCTTGCCTCCTTCCTTCCCAGCCCGACATTCCATCCCTCTGGCCGGTGAACATAATCCTTCACTTTCTCCCTTCCTGGCTTTCTTTGGGACGGGTTTCCATTGCAGGAAGCCAGATGGGGACTGTGGCATGCCAGGCATTTCACCTGGTTCTAGTCCCCGACTCTTGACGTTCCCTCCCAGCGAGGGCCCGGGCATGAACCACCTCCTGCTAAGGCACGCGACGCCCCCTCGCATTGTTCCCGGCTTTGGCTGCTCCTCGGGACTTCACCGCAGGCTTTTGTTCCTGCCAGTGGGGAAGAGACGTGCACACTTTTATGCTTGGAATCATTCAAAGAGCCTGCAAATGCAAAGAGCATGTTTCTTTATTCTACTAAGTACAGTACATCAACGCCTTCACTGACTTTGCCCACAGATCTGTTTCAGCAGGCTTTTTGTAGTCTGTTCTTTCTTACTCTACTCTGTATTCTCTCCAGTCTCTCCATATAGTCCACCAGTGGTTTTGGTCTATACCCCTTTCTTTAACATCTAGCATTACATTCCTCTGGCTGCAGGCAGTTGATATGCAGGAAAGCTCTTACAAGGTCAATGCCTTTGTGGTAAATGTGTGTGGACAGTGTTGGGTTTGAACTAGATTGCTGGTGTCAAAGACTATAATCGTAGTATTTTTGAAGATATGGGTCAAAAACATGCATTTTTGCAATCCAAGAGTGAAGGCCTTTGCGCACCAAGTCCGTGTTTTTAATCCGTTATCCGATAAAAATTGTCACGCACAGAAACCTTTTCATTTAGCTGCCTGATTTTGAGGCCATCCCCGATTCCAAGCTGCTCTGCAATCACCTGTCACCATCTATCTTTAAATTCTGCATCTCTGTATTCTTTACTTTCTTTGTCGTGAAGTGCTTTGTGCTGGGAGACTGAAAAAGTGAATGTTTATCAGATGCCATATTGGATGATGAGTGGTCAAACAACCCTCTTCTGGCTTTTGACGAAAATGCAAAAAAATCAAACCTGTTCCAAAAATGACGGAAGAAAGTTTTCGGAGTTGTATTTATTTTTAAATGTGTGACGATTTTGGATGAAAAAACACGAACTTGGTGTGCAAAGGCCTCAACGTGATGTCACAATACTATGACACATAGTACAAGTACATAAACACACAACTGACTGCTGACAAAGTTCTACAAAGAAATAACAAAGAACAAAGGTCACGTCCAAAAACTTGAGCTTTGAAAACACTTTTCAAGGTGAAGAAACCTATTCGACGAATGCCGTCACAACCCTAGATGGGTGACGCAGAGCTGACATTTAGAATTCCACTTTATGCTATCGCAGATTTTTGTCATCAAATGCCTTTGTGAGCATGAAAGAGATATTTAATTGCCTTGTTTAGGAGCCAGTTTTCACATCAAGAAAGGGAATTATTACCAAGCTTGAATATGCAGTAAGAAAATTGGATTTCTGTATGATTAATGTGCTACATTGGTATTTATATAATGGTATGATGGCACATACAGCTGGTGTATACTCAACTAAAAAACAATGCAGCCTGACTGGGACTAACAGTTGGCTCTTTTGGCTCAGTTTCCCTGTTGTGTGGAATTGGCCAATACAATGGAAAAATCATTTTGGAGGAGAAGAGTCGAATTTCTCTCTCTGACTCCAACCACAAATATTCAAGTATTTGATGGTGCTCTATGCTTGGACATGCATTCAGCAAAATCAGGACAAAAACCCTTTTATAACCTTTTTGTAAAGCATAGGCAAAAAGTAATGCACATACCCGACTAGTAGATGCATCTCATGTTAAATTGGTTAGTGTATCAATAACGAATCATGAAATGTAAAAAGATTGATTTTAAAATGAGTGAGTTGATTGTTTGTCAGTCGCTTGTCTCGTGAGTCAGTCAAATTAACGTCAACCACGCTCTTTCCCTAACCCCAACAAAATGATTTTGTTGCCTCAACCTAAGCTTCTTGTGAAGACAGAAGTTTATTTTGAAAAGACACTATTCATGTAACCAGCGTATATTGACACGCCGTCCCTGATTCGTTCAAAACTAACGGGTACGTAGAGCGTCATAATTTGAAGTTTTGGGCCACTGTCCAAGCTGCAGTATTTCCAACACGTTCTCATCCCAGACCCTGCTTGGCGTCACGCCCTTTGCTTGGCGTCAAAACAACTACAGTTAGGTTTAGAAACAAACTGCATGGTTAGGCTCAAAAGTATGTTTGTACAGTGAAAATGACACTGAACGAACAGCTGATTGTAACGTGAAAGTGACACTTAACGCACAGGAACATGAACAGCGGTCTCCTCGATGAAAGCCTTGTGTTTGTCGGACTAATCCACCTCCCTTCCCGCCTACTCGGTGTGCGTCTTTTCGCTCTTAAAGCTACGTCACCACATTCCCGCTGCACTTTCTTGGAGCGTTAATATTAACGCGGATGGGTTTACATTATATTTAATGGAATGTCCGGTGCGTTTCATATTGGCGCTAAAGGCTGCCTTGTGTGGCGGTATCGAACGCCGAGACAAAGCCTCTGTATTTGACGCCCTGGGAACGGGAACGGGCTGGTATTTCACGCATTGGGGTGAGTATGTGTTGGTCCAAATGCACATGCTGGGTAGATTACATTCTAGCCTGCAGCTGGTACCATTGTGCTTATTTAGCTATTCAACACACACGTGTTGAGAGGATGGATATATTATGAGAACTGGATCCTGGACTCCCAGATTCCAATGAAAGTTGCTCACCCGGCGTTTTTCCCTTCCTGGTTTACTTCTATGTTGTGTCCCACAGCACATGTTCATTATTTTTCTCTTTCTCTTGTCCCAAACACTTTACATTGAGATGTAACACAGCCTTTCTTGGCTATAAAGAACTCCTTAAAGATGCAATGTGTAATGTCTGGCTAGTCGGTTAGCATGCCAATTTCAGTCGATATCTCTGCTACACAATGAAGTCATTGACATAAAGTAAAAACTGTTACTTCTTCACATTCTGATGATAGTGTTAGTTCAAATCCAGATCTTACACATTGCAACCTTTAATATTAAACCTTCAAGGTTTAAAAAGGAACAATGATTGACCTTGTGGGATAGTATTGCAGTTGGCCACTGGGATAAATGGGCATGGATGACTCGTCACATCCAGTTCTCTTAATAGAAACTGTACATCTATGGTTGGGACAGAGGGAGATAAAGGTTGGTGTCATGAGTTGTAAAAGTCCTTCCTCAAAGGAGATTAAACTGCAATGTGGTGATGTGATGCCGCCACCCCATGTAAAGGCAGATGAGGTGGTTGGGCACTGGACAACTTTAAAAAGGGATGTTGGGAAAAAACAGGTTGATAAGCGTGTAGAGTAGTAAGTTTATTAACCAAAGTTCACTGAAACAAAAGGCAAAAATGAAACCCGGGAAATTCAATGATACTTCATTTAAACTAAATCAAAAGATCACCAAACAAAAGAAAACTGCAACCTCACAGCAAGCTGTTCACTCTCCTCTCCCTCTTACCGAGCTCAGTCCCTCCCCTCTAAGAGGACCGAACGAGGCAAACCTGACTGCACTCTCCCTGATTGAGCTGCTGATCTACCCCAACATCCCAGGCAGAACAACAAAATCCTATGAATCCATAGAACAAATAAACTAAACACGCTTGTGTCATACATCTGAACTGATAATGGATAACTAAACTTATACATTGGACTGAAATCAACAATTAAGCAGACACAAAAACACTGTTTACTTTGGGGAACAGGGCCCAGTGAAAAGGACAATAGGCAGCCTTTTCACAGGTGACTTTGTGGTTTTACATTTGATCACCAGACCCTGAAACAACCTGACCACACCAATGAAGACCTATATATAGATTATATATTTTTTTCTTCTTCATGAGACTTATTGTTGATCTGCCCCCAAACTGTTGAAATGTACGTAAAGGAGACAAGGCATCACAAAGTGTTCTTATATCAATCAGTGTTCAATGTCGCTGTAAACCAAACCAAAGGAAATGAGTTTGCTCCAAAACCTGTATTCCATACACCACAAGTCCCGTTTTAGGAATCACCCAACGCCCAGAAAATGTTACCCAACATCTCACTTTTAGAAAGGAGTAATTGTCTTCTGCAGCCTACATCAATACAGAGCCCTGCACTGTTTATACACAGAAAGTCAAGGGTCACCACTTTCAGTTTGTTAAAGACCCGTTGTATACATTTGTACTAAAAACAGATTAAATCTTAATCAGATCTGGGTCTAATTTTAGTAAGAAAAAGATAAAGCGGTGGACAACAGCTGTATTTAGCTGTGTCCTAACCACTTGGCTGCAGCCCAGTTTAGATTATCACCCTCGTAAAATGCAGCCGTGGCTAATTATGCGGGAAGGAAATCCGTGACTTGTGCAGTTTTGGGCAAAAAAACGCACCCTTGCGAAGCCACACGGACTAAATTTATTCACAAAACGTGCAAGCAACAAGACACAAACTCCCTATAACGCATACACACTCAGATACACACATATTTACACATACTCGGGGGCCGACACATGGCGAGGACCACCCAAGAAGGAGCAGCCTCTCTTTGAAAATAATGAAAATTCCCCTGCAGCCTGGTGCTGCACAGCAGGCCGAGGCAGCGCTGCGTCTACACAGGACAGTCTATAAGGAGGCATGTTGCATCCCACCTGGCTGCAGTGGTTGCTGAGTGCAGGCAGAGAGCCATGATGGTAAACAGTTACAGACTGTGCATGGATGCTGTCAGGACGGAGACAACAGATATCAGTATTGGAAGCTGGGCAGATTCCAGAATAAATTATTGTATGATGGGTCCCGATCATCGCTCAAATACTCAAGTGTTGTTTTACCAGTGACCCTAAAGGCCTATACACACTGGTTTTTATTAATTCGCACGTCAATATATTAATACTTTCACACAGAATGTGAATATTACACCAAATTCACATCAGACAGTGCCGAAGTGTGGCTGAAATAATTAAATTTTTCTGTGGCCGGGAGGTGTGTTCATGTATTTCAGATGGGAAGAAATTTTTTGTAACACAGGTCAACATGTCACATGAGTCACTGGATTTGTTTACTGATACTGGCTGTGGGTCCTCTCTGGCCAAACCTCCCTGCTAAAAGTTCAACGTTTCCCAACTTTTAGTTTGGCCACACTTCGCCGCAGCACTTCGCCGCTGCTCTGGAGTGAATTCAGCGTTACGTGGCGAAAAAGCAACATACTTTTATTTTGGAACAAGAATGCGAATAAAGGCATCAACCAATCACATTGTGCAGAACGGGTTGAGTTGCACCTACTGTATATTTATGAAACAACAACACGGAGGCTCCGTAGTCCGAACCAAGACGGCAAACTTTATTACTCCTTGACAATTCTCTTGTCATTTATTCATCACACCCCTGGTGTCTAACGGTCTTAAATGTATATGTTTGTTCCACATGAGTCTTCCTCTTGGTTCTTCAATTGTCAAAATTGCAAGTGAAGAAAAAGTTCCAGTTTAATCCATAAATCCAGTAAATGTCACCTTTTAGAAATACTTTTTTTTACAAATTTTATATTTGTACCAAAGACCTGAGAGCACATGTGTACAGATCTCAGTTTTGTTTGTTTTGTGATCTCAGTAAATCTATAGTCACTGATCTCAACATTACAAGCCCATTTTAGAGACAAATAAACAAGATATTCAACCTCATGATTAGAATGAACAAATTTAATTTAAATAAATATCCCGCGCTAAATTGCCTAATATATTAAATTAGGATTTAATCTTTGAAAACTGTTTTAAACATCTGTGACGTCTGCATCGTATCGGGTTTGAATTGACCTTTGTGATAGCGTTGAGATCAGCTAAACTAAACTGCAGACAAACAAAAGAGCGCTGACCTCAGAAAACCCAACTTGGAGCAGCTGTTTCACTCATGCTCAGTATAATTGGTTTATTGATGCATCATCTGGTCGGCTATCTGCTGACTAGTAACCACATTTATATAAAAGGGCAGGGGAGACACTTCTTACAATCGCTCTGTTGATAACCTCGTATCATAACTCACAGGGTCTTAGAAAGGTCCTTAAGACCAAAACGTCAACTATTTATAATAAATGTGTGCCGTTTTTTTTCCTTTGGAATCAGATATTCAGGGAAATTGACTCCCTGCACCACGAAGGAGACAAAGCAAGTGGTGTGTGTGTTGTTTCTACTCATCTTATAAGCAGTCTTTGTTGCTACTCTCTCAAAGAGAAAAGCATTTTATGCTTAGTTTAGCAATAGAGGCTTTTGCAGTTAATTCCTTGACATAAGTTTCCAGCAGAATTAATAGAAAAAACACATGAAAAAAGGCTGCCACGGTACTGCTGCTGGCAAGTGATCTCTACTCCAGTATTGTGTAATACAGACATACTAAAGCAATGAAAGCATCACACCAACGCATTCTCACTTCCACCTCGTCAAGTACCGCTGCTTGGTCAGCATTGGAGGCCGACGCACAGGGTACCCTTCTCTTGCGTTACTTTTGGACAATGTCAATAGACACTGGTTACATGCAAGTAGCGTCCTTTCAAAATAAACATCCGTTTTCACTAGGGCTGACCGGAATACCATTTTTTGGGCTTCGAAGCTTCGATGACAAATATTCTGAGGTATTTGAAGCTTCAGGACTATGCCTCTGCCGCACTACTGTACATCTCTTAGCTCACCAAACCATCGTGTCCATGTCCGATGATGACGGTTGCTCCAGGGGGTTGGGTGGTGGGTGGGGAGATTCAGCGCCGTTGGCACTGGTGCCACTTCATGTGGCTGTGGAGGCCGATGCGTGAGCCACACGCTCGCCCGCAAATGGGGCAAGGGAGCCCCCACACACACATACACACACACACACAGACACACACATACACACACACACGCAAGCACTCCTCTACACACAACAAACAGCGATATCGGTCTGATAATAACTAATAATAATTCATGTTGAATATGAATAATGCATAAGGTTGTGGGATTATTCCTTATTTCATGGGCTATTTTGGAATTTTATTTTATATTTTTTTATTATTTAAAAAAACAAAAAGCAAAGTATTCGAATACAGATTTAGAGGTCAATTACCATGGCAACGGTTGAGGCTTCGAAGCATTCGGGTCTGCCCTAGTTTTCACAGGAAGTTAGATGTAGGCAACACAACCACTTTACCGACGAGTCACGTGACTAACAACTGACATTACTCACAGGACCGACGATACACGTACAGCGGTCTCCTGGATGAATGAGGGTTTATATTAGAGTTAATTGAAAGCCTGGTTTGTCACATACTGTCGTTAAAGGGTGCCTCCGTGCGTTGGTTTCTGATGCCGAGGGCGCTGCCCAATTTGCGGTATTTGACGAGCTGGGAGTGAGAACGAGTTGATCGTACCAAAGGGGTCGCTAAGAAATCAAATAAATCTCGCTGGTTACCACTTTTATATCCAAACTAATCCTTCATAGCTGTTTTTTATATTCGTGACAGCACACATACATGATCGATAATCTTTTCATAGTGTACGTGTTTGGATCCCCTGCATTAATTCTGGCACACAACTTGCCAACAATGCAATAATCAGACGTGACTGAGTTACACACACACACACACACACACACACACACACACACACACACACACACACACACACACACACACACACACACACACACACACACACACACACAAAACACAGACCATTATCAAGCCACCTACATGCACACTACCACCGCTCACCCACTGAGTACATGAAGTGAAAACATGGCGGTGGTGAAAATCGGTGCTTTCCTGCTGGTTGAGACAATAAGAAGGAACCACATAGAGTCGGGAGGCTCTCTGGCTTCCTGCGACCAAACGTTGTTCAGCCCAAAGAATGCATCAAACCCATTTTTACTATTGAAGTTACAAGGTAAAGGAGGAGGAAGCCGGGGTATTACTTGGACCACAGGACCCTCCAACCTCCAGACCTCAACATCCATCACTGCAGTCAAACCCTGCCCTCTCTCTCTCTCTTGTGCCTGAAACAAGAGGAACATTCACAAATTCCACAACTCAGGCCGCCAATCATAAAGTTATAAAATGATCCCCCCAAAACCCCTCCGGTGTGTAAAACGGGTGATTATTAAGAATCCCTCTGCTGCTCCACAAGCCTTCCCCTGTTCCTGTCGACGCCCCCACGGTGATGGTGTTGGATGGAGAGTCACAAATCTTCCTGAGATGCCAAGCATGACTTAAAAATGTACAATTTTGGTTTTGTAGAACACCCAAGTCTTGTGAAATAACCAGTGCCTGTAGTTTGTAATTCAGGAGGTCCCAGAACTCAGGAAGAGGGCTGATTTGCTGGTAAGGAGAGTGAAGAAGTCATGTCTAATAATAGCTGACGGACAACCACTATTGATACAGTTTTAACAGCTTCAGCGAGTGTTAACCTCTCAGACTGACAGGACAACTTCACAGCCCTAAAATCGCAGAACTCAGAGCTTTTAAGGTGATAACAATTACACAATGTGCTTAAAAATGCACAATCCTCCAGCTGTTAGTAATCTACTCAACAATTCTAGCGAGCATTACCTGTCCGAAAATAACGTGATACGATGAGCTAACGCTAGATTGTTGGTGATGCTCATTTTTGAACAGCAAAAAACACAGTCCAAGTGATTTCAAACCTCAAAGTTACACAAATGGTGTTCTTCCTCGATGTTTCAACACGTTCTCACTCCCAACTCGTCACATATTGACGCCTTGTCAGACCCTTTCACATCACTTTATGGTTGCAGTAAACACGTGCTTTGGTTTATGAGAAAACATCATGAAAATTAAACTTAACGTTGTAAACACGGGACACGAACGAACAGCTGATTGTGAAGTGAAAATGCAACTTAACGCATGGGGCACGAACAGCGGTCTCCTGGATGAAAGCCCTGTGTTTGTTGGACCAATCCACCTCCCCTCCCACCCACCTTGTGTGTTTTTTCGCTCTTTCAACTACGTCACTACAGCACTTTCCCAGAGCGTTTAATATTGCCGCGGATGAGTTTATATTGTAGTTAACGTGTTTCATACAGGTGCTAAAGTGTGCCGTGTGTGACAAACCGTTGGTATTTTATGCTCTGGGAATGAGAACGGGTGGGATGTTTGGCAGAGGCTCAATAGTACATATGTTGGTATGTAGAGCACACTAACGAGACAACTGCTATAATCTTTTTAATTTTAGCAGTTGAGTAAATCTGGCGGCAACATTTGTCATTTTAGCTGGCAACAGTAATTTGTTGTTCAGCCCCATCTATAGCCTAAGGACTATTCATTAGCTGTACTTGTTTTCACTGCACATTGCCTCCTCCTGTTGTCGGCCCTGTCTCCTAAAAATTGCATTCCCATACAATGAAAGTGCATTGTAAATGACGTTTTTTGCCGTATCACAAATATGTTTGGAATGATAGTCTACAGAAGTCCGCATAGGGAGGACAACAGGAGATCGGGTTGGTGGATGTGTCAAACAAACACCAGACTGAAGCCCAGGAGACTGCTGTTTGTATGCCGTGTGAAATTAAAGTTAACGTTCACTTATTTTAATCATGATGTTTTTTTTTTTTACTAAACCTAACCAAGTAGTTTTGTTTTTTTTTTTGTTTTTTTTTGTTTCAATTTACGCTAACCATGTGTTTAAAATGTTTAAAACTGAAAACGTAATTGAGAATACAGTTACTTGGTGCCAGACCTGAATCGACGCCTCTAAAATTTTATTAATTGGTTAAAAAATAGCACCTGTTAGAAAGAATGAAAGATTGCAGCAAATACCTGAGCAGGTAACGAGTGTTGAGAAATGTAATTTTTGGGGTCTGTTTTTCCTTTTTTTTTTTTTTAGTCCATAGCTGAAAGTAATACAATTTTGGGAAATTGTTTGACCATCAGTTTGTTTTCAAGAAGACAAAACATGATTTATTGAACTTTATTATTATTATTTTTTTAATTACCCGTTCAAAACCCACAAAAGTCCCAATTATGTAATGAGGCAATGGAAAAAAGGAGCTGCCTAAAGCAAGACCAATATTATTACTGGCTGATGTCAAAGGCTTAAACCGCCATGTTCATTTTCATGTTTTACTGGAAGGGGAAAGGATCTTGACTCTATTGTTTGGGTGTGAAAAATTAGAGGAAGACAATAAGCTCCGCTTCCTCCAGCAGCTTTCACAAGGCACCAATAATAAAGCGGTCAAAGGTCAGAGCTGTAGTGTCCCGAGAGTATTCCTGAAGACAAACAAATGAGCATTAAAGAGAAAATATACGGGTATGAGACTATAACAGCAGCCAAGAAAAAGGTGTGTTATATAATGAACCATGAACAGTATATGTTGTACTTCCAGTTTGTCTACAATGCTTATCTGTATGTTACCAGTTTTTTTTATGTAGATATAATAAGTAACTTAACTGTGTAATACTTTTTGAGTGTGTGTCATCAGACAAAACATGAAAACAAACTACATTGCACAATCAGGCGAGGTTTTATTTGCATTACAGTGTGCAGTTGTGTAACTCTATGGGGGTTAAGTTCGGGCTGTGAGTTAATGCAAGCCAGAATGAGGGCGTTTCGGAGTAGTGAGACTGAGGTTACTCCAGTCCGGAGACTTGGTCTAGTGCCAGCTCTCCTGACCCAGAACATTTTGTACCGTAGCGAAGGCATGCAGGCAACAGCCATTGTCTTCATACACTCTTACTCACACAAACACATACTTGTTCCCCTTTGTGAGAACCAAAGATTTATTTTGGAGTTGAATCCTGTTTTCTTAACCCTTAAACCCTTAAATGAACCCATGTCTTATAATCCAGTGCCAAAGCCTTAAAATTAGACCTGAACATAACCCCGGCTGTAAAGTGCTAAACGGTGGCCAATAAATAATTAATTCTCTCTTTTCTCCACACTCCAATAGTCCTCCAAACAATTCATACTTGTTTGAATGCATTGTGCAAGTAAAGCACACAGCCATAGTTGTTCAGATAGATTATCTTTATCTTGCAATAAACTATACTGTGTTTGCATAATCTTAGGACTGCTAACGTGAGTCTTATCCAACAACAAATATCGTCACAAGGTCACTTACCAGAAGTTGCACCCTGTAAGTCTTATGCTAACAAATCAGTGTAAAGCAGCAGCCATGTGGCTACATCAATAACGTTAAACAGTAGTAAAGAGAAGTTTATTTTCTGAGCGACGTGTTTCCATGCATTTATTTTTGTATAAAAGTTCCTGTATTGCACAGAATTGGGAAACTGTTGACTGTAGTGATTAACTTTGTCCTCCATTATGTTTAAAGTTCTTTTGCGTAGTTGTAAAAATATGATCTGATATTCCCCCATAAAGGGGACAAAATATGCCTCTATATAAAAAAGGGCAAGAATAACTATAGAGTCAACAAGATGACTACTATATATAAACGCATTAAATCCAACACATAAGGGATTAAGTCAAATATATATTATAAACCATAAATCATCCAGAAAAAAAATGTGTTTTATTTGTAACCAGGTTACAGTTGGCTTTCTCCGGTATGCTGTCGTGTAAATAAGAAACCGGGTCTGACAATCACACACACCAAAGATAATAATCAGGAAGCAGTGTCTTCTGTCAAAACAGTTAAAATATGCAAGTCATGTTTTCAAAATAAGAAAAAAAGGTCAAGGAGAGATCTGATTACTAATCTGTTGCATGTTTACGCAGGTTTACAGTAACCAGTTCACAACAGTGCATGTAAACATGTTCTCCAATTACTCGCCTAACCTGGTCTAACCTGTCTCTGACTAACCTGGCTATTAATGTGCATGTAAACACACCGACTGTCTTCAGGTTGTGTCCCCCACATGTCAGAGGGACATTTGCATAAATTTGAACCTTCTCAACTTCGGCTACATCCACACTAATATGTTTTAAAACACATAACTTTTGCTAAGTTTACGCCGAGCATCCACACTACTCTGGCATTTTCTGGCTCCTAAAACGGAAACGTTTGAAAAAACACTGTTTTAGTTTTAAAACTCCGGGGTTGCATTTTAGTCTGGACGGACAGAAACGGAGACCTCTGAAAATGACGACGCAGACACCTAATGTTCGCTTCATGATTGGGTCTTATCAGTCATGATGTGTCCTTATCTGGTTCGTTACGCCCCATCACGTGAACCTTTTCCGGAAGAAAACATCAGCCTCGGCCACTTGTGGTTGATTTCAACATGGATAACGAGTTACAAGCGCTGCTGACCTTGTTGTCTCTGCTAGCAGCTGTTGTGCGGTTAAATTCTGTATTTTATAATGTTATTACTGCCTACATTTGCAGGAGGCAAGCTACTATTAGAGCACTGTGCATCAATTCCCATGTCCAGCGCTGCTTCCCGTTTACACCGGCACGGCATGCACATGCCCAGTGTATGGTCATGTGATATGCGTTCAAGGCGTGGTGGTCTAGATGAGATCGATGTAGCCTTCCCCACATCTTTGAGTCCTGGTGGGTGGTTCCAGCTTGGGTTTAAAAAAAATGTTTATCCAGTTGCGTCTCCGATGTTATATGTGTGAATGAGGTATTACAGATTTCAAAGTTAAAGGTCAGTAAATGCTTTTGATGTTGTAGCAAAACACATGATGACAGAATGAGTAGTTTGTTTCCTTTAAAGCTTCTGTCACTGACTCTTCATCACATATTTACTCTGCTTTACCCCAACGGGTTGTAAATATGGACCCAAATACAAACACACAGTGCATTCCAATCTCACACACACACACACACACACACACATAAAACATAAGACTGAACAACTTCAACTTCAACTTCAAGCTGACAGTTTTACACACATATCTTCACTAATACGTTCTAGGCCTGGATTTACAAACAGCTCAATTTAGCTGTGGTTACCTTTAACCGTTAGCCACAGCCCCCACCCCGAGAGAATTAATAGGTAGGGGTGGACACAGGCATCCCCTTGTCTCTATCTGGCAGACCCCACACCACACACACATAGCTGCACACAGGGTACGCTACGCTAAGTATAGTCGTGCAGGCTAACCACACACACTGAGCTGGAGGTTTGGCTCGGAGACAACTCGAGCTGCCAGCCTAGCTCCCCCCCCGCTTTTCGAAGTGTCCGTCACACATAAACACACAATCACACTGGGGCCAGAGCTATTTTGAGAAGCTCAGTAAAATAAGTGCACAAGCTGAACCATGATGCAGCCTGAATACACACAAGTCTGCAGCATACGCACACAATGTAAATACACAAACCCAAAAGAGGACATCAGGCAGACGCGGAATCACACGGCACACACAAACGCATATTTACACATGATAAACACCTGGTGGCTGAGAATAACCCTCTTTTTTTTACCTGAGCTCAACGGTGCTTTTTAGGACCTTAAAATACCCCAAGTGGTGGCCACGAGAGGCTCTCCTGGTCTCGTCAGAGCTTCAGTACTTTATTTTGATAGGCTGAGAAATCTGGTGTGAGCAAAAGAGCCAATGAGACATCCAGTGTTGAGGAAGTTACTTGTAAAATTGGAATTGATTATAGTAGTAATACAGTTATAGACAGCACAACTCCGTCAAAAATGGTTTTAAACAACTCCAAACCCACTTCACAAAGTGTGCAACATGTGCGGGAATAGAAAACAAGTAGCCACCCTACATTTTTGGAGATATTCATTGAGCATCATAAGCTAGTTTAGCTAGTTTAGCCATTGTGAATTAGCCTCACAGCTCTACAGAAGTCCCATAACCTTAGTTCTATAAGCACAGGCGGAGCCCTCTAGTGGGCGAATGCATGTTCGTGATTGAAGGAGAGTATTAACCATAGGGTCCAGTAGAGGGCGAGTAGTGGACTGCCGTTTTGAAGCCTTGAGTTCGGCATTTTGGCCATCTTGGCTTTTTGCAACCAGAAGTGACATGAGAGGGTGGAGCTAAGTACAACCTAAAACACACTGTGAAAGGCTTAAAATACAAAGACAAAAGCACGGACAACTCCCAGACCGGACAACCCCATGGTAGCGACCTGTCAATCACAAGGTAGCCCTGCCCTAAAGCATCCCCTGCTTTAAATGGGACCATAATTTACTAAATGAACATCATGCGGTATTGAAGAAGACCTGAAACTAGAGATTGAGACCATAAACTCATGTTTACAATGTTTACTGAGGTAATAAATCAAGAGAGAAGTAGGCTCATTTTCTCATAGACTTCTATACAATCAGACTTCTTGTTGCAACCAGAGGAGTCGCCCCCTGCTGGCTGTTAGAAAGAATGCAGGTTTAAGACACTTCCGCATTGGCTTCACTTCTCAGACCCGGAGGTAGCCTGCTGGTTTGAACCTGTGATTCCTCAATGCAGATTTGTCAGTGGCTAACGGTAGCGAGTCAGCTAAGAACACATGTAAATAAGACATTTGAGTTACTGAGAGTCACATTTCTCCTCACTTGGTAGAAGCTAACCGCCTCCCCCCCCACACTCCTCCTGCCCCTGTGCCAAGCTAACATACCCCAGACCAGTTTGTCAACTACACACAAAAGTCACCAAAGTTATATCAACCATCCATCACACTCCCAGTAACTGTTGAGGTAACAATGTGACTGGTATTAGTAACTGTAATAACTTGATTTTGAAACTGTAATCCCTTACGATACTTGTCATTGAAAAAAAGTCCAAGACTGACAACTCCAGCAGCATTTAGCCTTTAAGTGTGTGAATTATTGCAATTTGTTTGAGGCTGTTATACGGACAAAAGTGACTCAGTAGCCTCCTTGTTTTGTATCGCTAACTGACCACACTCTTAACTGAAGTGGCGCAGTGAGTGTGTTTTTTTTTCTTCATTAGTGCTGCTTCTATACACAGAGGAACCTTTTTTCTTTTCAACACAGAAAATCCATAATACAACCTTGTGTCACTTAAAGGCGTGCAAGCATCATTAATAATGTCATGACCCCAGACGACAGTGAAAACAAATGAGACACTGTGCTCGCTGAGCAGCTGTGGATCAGAGGTATACAACTCCGCTGAGGACTGTAACTCAGCTAAACGAGTGGACTATCAAATAATTACAATCACAGTCTCCTTTCTACCAGGATTAAAAAAAATAAAACAACAACAGTCAGGGTCTGCAATTTAAAACCTACTCAGTAAAATGCGACCGCCCCAACAAGGACCTCAATTATCTGGCAACGCGCCCCCCAGCCCTGGCCCGACCCCACTTCCACGGTAATAACCTCCCAAAGCAGACAGGGGACCCCTAAATAGCAGCACTTAGACGACCACGGGTGGGCAGACATCTACCCACGGGGCAGCCACTGTTCCATAGTCTGCAGATTCATATATATACACACACATATATAAGCCCCCCCAAGCCGAGCGCAAACCCAGCCAAGTGATTAGGATTGGGCTAATGAGTAGCTTTCGGTAAACCAGTGGCTCCTGTTGGCTGCTTCCTGTCTTCTGGGATCTCCCACCTATCAAAAAATATTACCGCTCAAAGAATATCGAGGCTGAGGTGAATGTTTAACCTGTCTGTAAACATCTATAAAGTCATTCCTCTCCTCTCCAATCTTGTTGACTCTACCCATCGCCAAGGCAACCTGGACGCGCTCCTCTCAGAGAAGGTCAGAGGTCACAAAAGAAAAATGAACACTCTGATACTCTCCGAGTTTGTCCTCAGACACGAGGGGATTAGTGCCACACATGACCGGCATTGCAATTAGCAATGTTTAAGGGGTAATAGAAAGGTATTTTGACTGAGCCAGATGGTAGCAAGAATTATTATTACTAATCTGTATTTTGAAAAATAGTCAAGTTTTGTTTAACTAGCCTACAACAACCTTTTTGATCTGACCGAACATATATAGTTTTAGAGCATGATAATGAAGATGATAAGTCATATTATGCTCCAAAACATCAATATTCATGGAGGCTGTTGATCCAATTAATGTTTTGAATTCACATTAAGTGTGTTACATTAAGTATGATGCCTTAGATAAAAGTCTCCACTAATAATGTTGAGCCTTGTCTGAAATCTTATTTTAAAGCATTTATTCTACTGTAAACAAAATAATCACACCATTTCTTCCAAGTAGACTGTTGTTTGGTGAAACACATAATTGCAACAACCACCAAGGACTAAGTTTTATCTGTATAAAGACTTAAACTGAAATATGGGCTATATTTATATGGCCAATTTCTACCTTACTGGACAAAGCGCTTTACAATTTGCCTCTCATTCATCCATTCACGCACACATTCATACACCGATGGTGGCGGAGCCGCCATGCAAGGCGCTGGCCTGCCCTTCGGGAGCAACTTGGGGTTCAGTGCCTTGCCCAAGGATACTTTGACATCGAACCGCCAACCTTGTGATTATTGGACGACCTCCTGCGCCACTAGCAACATGTCCTCATATTTGTAGGATATTTATAAGAAAAGTTATTCCTCATTTTCCGTGCGTTCTCCCATACGAACGTCCAGCATGCATACAGTCTTTTCAAAATAACCTTCCATCTTCACAGGATACAACTTGGTTAGGTTCAGGCAACTAGACTACTTGACTATGTTTTGGAAGAGATCATGGTTTTAATTCAAATAACTATGGAAGTGTACGGACGTTACTTGACAAATAAATCAACGTTAACTTCTGGTTTCACATGAGACACAAACAGCGGCCTCCTTGGTGAAAGTCTGGTGTTTTTATTCACCTACCCATCCACCTTCTCTCTACGTAGCGTTTGTCGCTTTAAAAGACTTCCTGGTTCACGATTAAGTGGATTAAATACGCATGGATTTGCATGATGTATCTGAATTTACAGATACAGATATTTATTGTAGCTCATTTCAGGCCACTTGGATGTTAAAGACACAACTTTGATGAACAGAAGTAATCAAATCAAACTAAGTGAATATTGAAAGTGAAAATGGATTGAGTTTTTGGAAATTCCATCATAACCTACGGTATGTGTCGATCAATTCAGGCAGGTAAATCCTTTCTATGAATTCCCGTTCCAGGAGCCGCTTGGGGGTTTTTCGTTCTTGGAATCAAATTCTGTGGAATCCTCCCACACAGTTGTAATCTCATTTCCAGCTCCACGAATCCTCCTGTCAGAACACGTTGCCCCGGAGAGTGAAAGCAGCCTTTGACACGACACATGTTTAGATATGCAGATGGGAGAGCACGCTTTGTTTGTCTATTGGTTACATGTGAAATATATTTATCTGCAGTGTTTGTTTATAAAATGTGAGGCTTTTGGCCGAGGCTCCCGTCCTGACCATCAGGAACGTGTGACGCTGTAACTGTCACTCTGATGTCTGATTTTCACCTGGTAAACGAACCCTTTATGTCTTCATATAAATGTATTCAAAGATAAATGCCAGGATATTTGCAAACACATTTTCCTGTTTTTTTTCTCTATTTTATTCTATCCAATTGCTTACTGTCTGGAAAATCTATTTTTTAATGATGACTTTGTGGTGTACAGGCCGGCATAAAACCCTTTCCTATAACATTACAAAAACCATGCACCACCCATTTCCATCGTATAAAACCTACATCAGAACTGTAAAAGGACACAAGTGGATGGCTAGTTGGCAGCTAGTTTTTAGATTTTTTTTTACTATGAAATAAGCCATGAATGTTTACGTCTCTGCTTTGAACCCACCCACACATTTTTCACAAATCACACATTTATACCTCAAAGGGCACAGTACACATGTAGAGTACAATGATGATGAAAGAGCTGCTCAATCCCACAATTTTTTATTATGCTTGTAGAAAGCAAAAATATGCAGCCCAGTTGCCAGGAATTTTTTTTTGCTGCAAACCACGGATACGTTGAATATGGATGTTTTTTTGTTTTTTTTAATGTGAACGTTTTTGCATTTGGGAAGGGCAAGTTACGCAGTATATGGAGCTGGCGTTATTGAAAGTTACCTGGTATAATAACAGGGATAAATAGCGAAAAAGTCTGCTAAAGATGGTTAGGAGGGGCGCTGGATGGGTCAAACAAACACAGGACTTTCACACAGGAGACCGCTGTTAGTGTCCTGTGTGAAAGCAAAAGTAAACTTTGAGTTTATGCTTGTTATGTAATTTTACGTAAGAATGTCCGCTAAGGGCGGTTGTTATTTATTTACGGTGTAGTTACATTGTTATGGTTGTTACGTTACATTGTTATGGTTATTACGTTGCGTTGTTATGTTGTGTTGTTTCGTTGTTACGTTGTTACGTTACGTTGTTATGTTACATTACGTTGTTATGTTACGTTACGTTGTTACGTTACATTGTTACGTTGTTATGTTGCGTTATGTTAAATTGTTACGTTACATTGTTATGGTTGTTAAGTTACGTTATGTTGCATTTTTATGTTGTGTTATTACGTTACATTGTTACATTATTATATATATATATTATTATTTTTCTAACCATAACCAAGTAGTTTTGTTGCCTTAACCTAACCAATCATTTTACAATGTTAACCACCAAGTTCAAACACACTTGTGTGTTTCTGCAAGCGCGATATGAGGCTGATATGAAAACATTTCTGGTTCAGAAACGTTGACATTCAATGTATCCCGTGGTTTGAATTAACGTACAATGCCAACATGTTGTCTGGCGACTGGGTTGAAATAATGCATGATTTAAATGGCATAATTTGTCTGAGGTTTCCAGCCTGGGGTCGGGTCCCGAGATAAATCTCAGGAGTCACCAGACGATTAAGGGAGAAGCAGAAAAGATCTTGTACAGAAAATTGTTATATTTGCTTACTTTTCTCTGAATTGTTTTTCTGGAGAAATACTGACTGCAATCACATCTTCTGGCCTCTTAAAATCAGTGAAAGGTTGAGGTTAGGCCTCTACAAATCCTTCTAATAACACAGATCTGACTAAGAAAAATCCCTGCTCACACTAAGGCTGTTTTTAAGGGGTCATAAGCCAAAAAGGTTGACAACTACTGGTCTTAAACATGCCACTGCACAAACAAATGTTATTTTAACCAAGACTGCAAGTCCGTCTCTAACAGAAGCTTAAATAATAAACTGGACTTGATATTTCATTTTTTGTGTGTGCAAAATGTAAATTAATCTGCCTCAAGAAATGCTAATGTATGTGTTTTCATTATTACAATAATCTTATCTTTATCTTAAACCTATCCACGATGCAGCCAAATGTAAATGCATGCTTCTTCAGCCCAAACAGACGTTTAATTTCATATTAAAAATCTGGACTTGGACTCCGTAATTCTTCCATCTGTGTAACACATCTCAGCCTAAACAAAGCCTCTAAAACCAAACTGTGGATGAAGTCAGAGGACAATCAGTTCAGTGTTTCCCTTGCTGGAGCTTTACGAGTGAATCACGCAGCATCCAGACGTCCAGACATGCCTCCCCACAGGCCCCGAGGGTAAAGGTCAGCCTGCCTGCTGATGAAGGGGTGGGGTAGGCTGGGTGAGGATGGGACATGTGTGTGCGTGTGTGTGTGTGTGTGTGGTGGGGAGCGGGGGTGTATGTATCTCTGTGGGAGTCTGCAGGTGTGTGAGTGGGAGGATTTAGGAGCTGGATTCTGTGTCAGTCAGTAGCTGGTACCGTGTGAGAAACCCTGTGTCAGCACTGAGTCAGAGACAGATGTGTGTGTGTGTGTGTGTGTGTGTGTGTGACTTTGTACATGACTTTTTCTACTCTATACAATAAGGTTATGTTGTGACTTTTATACTGTAACTGATTTATTGTGATTTCATGAACATGAAGTAAATAATAAAGTGAGTAGATTTTTGATGACATAGTTTAAACATTGTAAAATCTTAAAGATGGTGATTGGATGTTTCTTACCGAAATGCACCTTTTGAAAACTTCTCACATTATGTTTTGTACGCAGGCTTGTACCTTCGACTTTTTTTTTAAATCAGAGAACCAGATATTTTCTAACACAGTTGTGCATCTTTTGTACTGATGATTCAAATGCGAAAATTTCATGCCATCCACGCTGTGTAGATGCTTCAACTGTGCTGTTTTCTCACATGAACTTCGGACAATGACTACGTTTACATGCACAAAATATTCAAGTTTTTGCCCTTATTACGAAAAAGACAATAAGTTGTTTACATGGCTAATGAAAATTATTATTCCCGTTTACACGCAGCCATGCATACTCCGATTAACATAACCGATGGTGGACTTGTTCGACCGTGCGAACACAGCCTCCCTATTTCATTCCTTCAACCACCTTCTTGAAAAGGTCGCTGTTGCGATATTTGCGGATATCTTGCACCAGCCGCACAATAGAAACATCATCAGCATGCCCACTTACCCGCTTGCCGTGAATTCTTCAGACAAGAGCGACTCTATTCACACATGGGCTCATTTGGGAATTACACCGAATTTGCACTAGGGAAGCTGGCAGGGAAAAGTCTGTATGATTCAGACATTCTCACGTACAGCTTCTCCGGGTAATGTGTAGATGAGTTCAGGGCTCGGGCTTTAGTCATCCAACGTTCTCTACAGAGACTAACTCTTTCCAACCGAAGGTGACTTGTAGCAACAACACTAGTGCTTCATATTATGTAACAACTAAAGTTGGCAAAAGGTCAAGCGACTACTAACAAACTTTACAAAGTGCACAGCCTTCTTTGTTCCTTTTTGTTAGAGGCATGGTGTGAGCCTGATAAAGCACTCTGAGATGTCCCGATGTAGAAAACAATGGACTCAGCAGAGGAAACACCATGTACTCTACGCTTCCACATTTTCAATAACTGTCATCTTCATGAATGCCCCACACGTTACATTATCGCCTACTTAATGAACATGTGGTTTGGCACCTGTCACTTTTTTAAAATTATTGCACTTACGTCACAATATCTGGGCTACATATACACACACCTCTGCGTAGAACAACCAATCAGCTTGCTTGGCGCTCATTTTCGGAAGGTGTGGCTCCTTTGTGAGCACACACTTGTCACGCTCCATGGCGAAAACAAACACATCATCCCACTAAGTGTCACTCCTTTAATTCTAAATTTTAATACACCGGGCTGACGTCCAATCGCTCCAAGCAAACATTAAGAAGTTCCTCCAATGAGCCTCCATTGCACACACACATATACATACTGTGTCTATACTGCTAAACACACACACACACAACTGAAGTGTTGTAATCACACTTGCAGCTCTGTTCTGGCTTTTAGGGCATTGAGCCAACCAAACCCTCTGTTACTTCTGCACCACTTTTGCTGCTGCAAAAGTCCAGATAACATCTCTCACCACACTGAACAGGGAGAGAGATGATGGGGGGATGGGGGTGGTTGTGAGAGAGGATTATTTGTAACTGATACAGAGAGAGTGGGAGCCAAGGACAGATATGCTGGGAGCGGGAAGATACATATTTATGGCTCCAAAACCGTCTCCATGTTGATGAAATGAGCACGGACTGTAACATGCAGATTACATGTTTGTGTAAACAAAAATGATGTGATGATTATGATCCCTCTACCACAAATGATTTGACAATAGCACAAATTAGATATTCCACTGTGTTGTTGGTTTGCTGAAGTAAAACAACTATGATTAGAAGGTATACTTTGCAGCAATTCTCGCTTACTGTTTGTAAACGCAGCATTGAAATTTTGGCCCCTCAGCTGTGGTCGAGTGAGCTAGAGAGTGAATGAAGAGTGGGAGCGGCGTTAGTGAGAAAAAAGCAGTGAATTAGAGAAATAAAAAGTTATTTTCTGACACACAGACCTGCAGCTCTGTATACATCCATGACACAGTCAGAGAGCAGACAGAGAGAGACAGAGATGTGACCTGGTCGCTACCTTTTTACAAAGTCCCGACCTCACTTTATTGGCTGAAGGTTACACCCACTGCCCAAAGGCTGACGCCCAGAAACGTCCCGGAGGGGAGGCAGAGGACAGGGTGTTTCGCACAGTGTCTGAGACACCGCGCCCCCATACCTATCCAACATCGTAAGCTGTGGCCGACGTTATCTTTAATTTTCCGAAACCAACAATCTGACTTTCACGGCTACTGCACGCTGTGATTGGCCAGCTGTGCGAGGTGAGAATGTAGGACTTAAACTCCCTTAAGCCCTCTGTTTACATTCCTTCATAGACTGTATATAAGAAGTGGACGTAGACACCGTGACGTCACCCATTGGTTTGTGGATTATCGCTTTGAAGCCTTGATCTGGTTTGCAAAAAACAAGATGACGGTGTTCAAAATGACAAGAAGTGACACGAGAGGGTGGAAACTTCCATGAGCCACATTTCGCTTAGCTTTTCACCTCGCCTTCTGTGTGGCCATTCAGATACGTTGTTGAACAACGCATCGTATGAACTAGTTATTTTCTAGAATAACCTGGCCTTTAATTCACTCTTTGCAAGTTCAATGTCACTTTGGCCATCGGAAGGCCAAGTAAATAACAATATAAATTGAAATTACAATAGTACATTTTTTTTTTTTGATACTGTATCCATAATTACAATGGCCTTAGGGACATTCAGCCATTTCTGTCACCTTGTTATACCAGCAGAACGGAGGATGGTTCACCCTTAATGGGGAGAAAGGCAGAGACAAAGGCAGCACACTGACAACAGTTAGCGTAACTGCTTTAGTTCAAAACAAAGGAAAGAACCGCCCTTTCTTATTGCCTTTAAATTAAATCCTTTAGGGTGCCACCACCCAACAGCAGAAGTCCACTGAGTTCACATGTAAGGACAGAGCGACCATTCACACACTGAGAGAGGTGAACTGAGGTCAAAGATCAACAGCTGTGTGTGTAGGTGCCTGCTGGAAATCCTGAAGGTTTGTGATGCATGTAACCGCAGTTTGTAATTGAACCTTCCATATATTCAGAGCGCCTCCTTCCACCACCCACTTTGTGATGTAAAGCTGATTAGACTGCAGCCACACTTCCGTCTCCCTCCACTCTGACCTGCCAAAAGGTGCTAATTATAGGCTGACCTTGACAGTGCTGCTTCATGGTCAACTGCTGCCCTCCCACTCCCTGCGCAGGACCTAGTCATTACATAAGTAACTATCACTCTGGGTCAAAGTCACCCACACTCTGTCTTCCGACACCCTTCAGCCGGTAGACGCCTGACAACGGAAGGAGAGTGGGTGAGGGGGGAATTTAAAGGACATTTTTAGAGACATGCTGATCTGCTTCCTTGCTTTGCTGGAACAATTTCTTGGCGAACAACAGACGGATGCAGTGTTTTCCAAGAGTCTTGTCTTTTTTACATCTTTGTTTGAGTAAACAAACAAGTTACAACATGTGAATTAGTTAGTTACTTGGAGATGGAGGTAGGATATTTTTTTAGCTGCAGACAGCCAGGCTAGCCGTTCCCCTTGCTTCCAGCCTTTATGCTTTTACAACTTAGTTCTGAGTAAACGTAGCTGCCCTATGTTGTGTTTACATTACGGTTAGACTGAAGATACTGGTATCATATGAAACTACATAAACCTAAAGAATACATTGGTACCAACCATGTCATACTAGCTTGTTGCAAAGGAGGCTAAATAATGCTCCAAACATACACTAAATTTTGGCGAGGAAAAACTGGCATTTTCAAAGGGGTCCCTTGACCTCTGACCTCAAGATATGTGAATGAAAAGTGGGTTCTTAGGGTACTCAGCCCTGTTATGATTATTGTTAATTGATTTCCAATAATGCATTTGCATAAAGCAAGCTTATTTTTCCACGCCCATGTTGATAAGAGTGTTAAATACTTGACAAATCTACTTTTAAGGTACATTTCGAACAGATAAAGTAATGTGTGATTAATTTGCGATGATATATTTTAATGGATTGACAGCCCTAGTACTGTACTGTACAGTACTGTACTGTACTTGCTTAATTTTTGGTGGCCACTGGAAATTCTCCCAGCCGATGCCATGGATGTACTGGTGTGGGGCTGAGCAAAAACACTACACAAGGGGAAGGAGGGGCTCCGTCTTGCGTCACTCCGACCATTCAGTTCAAAACACATTGGTTCGTACACAGATGTGATCTGGGTTTAGTATAAAAAATGTCACGCATGATGAACAGTAAAGCTATAAGTGAATTGCCTCCTGGCTCCAGCTCTGTACATAATGCATGTGAGAGTGGTATCAATCCTTGCATTCAACATTGTTAATAAGCGTATTTCCCAAAATGCCAGACTATTCCCTTACGGACATATCTAAAATACTGCCGGAAATCTATTTTGGTTGTTGAGTGGTGGGACAAAATGCAAAGTCTACAATATGTGTGATATTGACCAGCTTGGTCACAAAATTGCGTTGTGAATTATGTTTTGAGGGAACGTATTTTTTTTTTTTTTTTTTTGTGTTTAAAACTGCGACTGTAATCCGGGAGAAAATATGTTTCATTTGAAACGTAGTTGAGAATGCAGTTATGGGAACAAAACTTCATAGGAGACAGGATTGTATCGACAGTGCAGGTGCAGTAAAAGAAAAATGTCCAGTTATCCAAATCTTATCTTCATCTTTGAATAAGTGGTTATCTCAGAATCAAAGAGCCATCATGAAAGAGAAGCTCCCAGACTCACAAATTTGCACCGGTGTTCAAGGCCATACGGGGGAAATCCACCATTTCAAAGGGTAAAATTAGGGATTCATTGAAGTAGATAAGGCAGTTTCAAAGGAACTGAGTAACCTGTCACAGACTGATGTGCCATTGCTCTTACGATATATTGCAAAGAGGCCTTCAAACTGTGAAATAAAAAGGTCAAACGTAATACAAGTCAGAAGTTAAACATCAGATTATTCTTTAAGGAAAAAGGGAAGACAGGAGAGCGGCGACTAAGCAGGACTCCTCCGTCCGTGTTACTGCTGCCAGACTGGCATCAGTCAGCTTTGTTCACCACCACATGATGACTAAACTAAAATTAAAGTGGCACTGATCACATGCAGCTCGCCACATCTGTCTGAAGACTCCCCGACTAACTGTAGACCACTGGAGCCGGAGTGGAGCCCTCCACAGACAGAGCTGCCTCGGGGCAAATGTGCTTCATGTTCCACCAGCTTCCACCAAACAGTAATTTTGCTTCTTTGAGGTCGCTTCGGCAGACTAACTTAAAAAGAAAGATGAAGTATCAAAGGACATTTTCAGTTGCTCAGAATTATTTTTTCTAAGATCTCAAAATATGTCATGATATAAAAATAGAATATTCATGTAGTGCTTCTTCAACAGGCTGAAAGTTCAGGAAAGCATGTTGGGAACATTTCTTTCAAAAGATTACTTGTTAGCATGCAACATTTGTTCAAATTAAAGTGTGTATAAAGCAACCCTGTCTCCGACAACTAAACTGCGCTCTCAGTTAAGTGTAGAAGATAGAGAGAACGTATTTTCTCCTGGATTACGGTCGCAATTTTAGTTTAAATTGAAACAAAACAAAACAATTATGCAACAAACTACTACGTAAAACGCAACAAAACTACTTAGTCATTTTAAGCCATGATATTTATTTTACTAAACCTTACAATGTATGTTTGCACAATGTACGTTTGCACAAAAAGGTGCATGAATGCCACGATAATCACTCATCACACTCACTCAGAAAGTGAGAAAGTCCACTTCTGGCAGGTAGGTGATGAGGTGGATGGAGAACGGTGTTTTGTTTTGTAAGTTATGTTAGCGTTGTTTGTCACATGTTTTTCAGTGATGTATGTTATGTGTTTTCCGTACTTCTGTTCGTATTTTACTTAGTTTACGTACTTATTTTAAGCCCAACCATGACTTAAGTGAGTGGTTTTGTTGCCTGCAACATGACTGCAGACATTACCGTAAGTGGTAAATGGACTTGCATTTATATAGCACTTTTCTAGTCTTCTGACCATTCAAAGCACTTTAAACTACATGTCAGCATTCACCCATTCACACACACATTCATACACTGATGGCAGAGGCTGCTAAAGTGCCAACTTTGCCCATCAGGATCTAATCTAAATACTCATTCACACACCGATGGCTATGCCTTCGGGAGCAATCTGGGGTTAAGTGTCTTGCTCAAGGACACATCGACATGTGACCCGGAGCAGCCAGGGATCGAACCACCGACTTTCCGATTGGTGGACGACCTGCTCTACCCTCTGAGCCACAGCCGTAACCTGTTGTTGTGTGGAATACAAATGACACGTGAAAAGCCTAAAATGCGTCCTCAAGACATGAATGTCCATGTAATGTTGTGCTAGTTAAACGCCTTCCTGTGAGACCGGGTTGGTATATTACATTATTTAAGCTTCGGATGTAAATTAAAATAAGTGAATGTTGACTTTTAGTTTCACACGGGACACAAACAGCGGCCAACTGGCTGAAAGCCCTGTGTTTGTTTGACCTGTCCACACCCCGACCTCCTCCTTATGTGACCTATCACTGCAAACGTATTTGTGATACATCAAAAACAAACGTAATCCACCACAAAATACATTTCTCCTCGAAACGTAATTCACAATGCAGTTTAGGTGTATGGGAGTGTATTTTGTAGGAGACAGGGCCGGTATAAAGTTACCATGTTTTACTTAGTTTTCTGTCTGCTAAGGGATAAGCTGAATGAAAACATTTGTTTTGAATCAAGTGGCCACTAAAACAGTAGTTTTAAACTGCTAGCATCACTCAACCTCTGTGCCCCTCTCATTAAAATCATTTGCTGAATTTGGGCTATAAAAGCAAATGCAGCAATTGCTGGCATGAGGCTTCAATTAGAGTTACGACTCGAGGTGGGGGCTCTATGGGGGATTTTCCAGATCTGTGTGTGTGTGTGTGTGTGTGTGTTCAGCGTGCACTCGAAGTGGATGTGTTGCAATATGTCTGCCATGATTTTTTATATATCCTCGAAACACCTCAGTTGATCTGTGATAGACAGCCGGAGAAATGTGATTAATGTCTTCTGATAAGGACGACTGATCGTGCACCGACTTGATCGTCTCCTATTTTCACCTGCAGACGACCTGCGAGTCGAAGCTTCGGGCTGTTTTCTGTTTCATTAGCACCTCGATGTTTAATATAGCAAACATGCAAATGTTCCTTTGGCATGTACAGTAGTGATTAATACGTCTGATTTGGCGTCTCGTTATTCACTAAACCCTGATGACGGTTTAGCCTCTGGATTGAATAATAAACACATCGTAAAACTGTCTGCTGTTGCTGAGTACAGTAGCTTTTTTAACTCTCTCTTGCATGCACAATGCTAAGCCTGTACTTTTTCATCCGCCAATCCGTGTTTTCTGTTTGTTTCTGCTCACAAGCAGCATCAGTTGATCAAATGTCATTTAAGATCAAAATGCCTTTATCAAAGTTTACGTTCAAATCAGGACTTGTTAAATGGACAATTATTTGACAGACTGGTTATTTTCTCCGTGGGAAGATGGTGCTAAAACAGACTTACAGGAAACACAGCCTGAGTCAGCAAAATTCTGTCTTTCTGCTGGAGGCTATCTGCGCATGGTGACTACCATATGGTTAAACTTAGGAAAAAAAAAAAAAATCTGGTACAGTTCATAGCATTTGCACCATTCAGTGATATACCAGCTAGCTTGACTGTTATCAGATCATTAATTTTGCGTTATCAGTGGTTATAAGCCTCATAGATGTGAGTCAGAAGGGGCCTCCTACACCCATTAGTAGGTCTTATTGTCCATTCACATGGGCGATCACCAAAAGAAGGAATAAAACAGACATCTAGCGACCGTAGTAATTATGACAGGACGTTTCATTCAGTTTTACTTGTTGGAACGTGTTACATGCATTACATGTGTTACACATGTTTACAATATTGTAGCAGGCCCCTACTGACCCACATCTATGAGGCTTGTAAGTAAGGGATAATGTGCAGCGAGCCGCCCATTCAGGGCGATGCAAGACCTCTCCGCGAATGCATCGCCCTGTCGGGGGTTCATTTCACAACAATGACCCGCTGGCTGTACATTATCCTGCTTATAACACGACTACTTATTTAAAAAGTGAACGCACGGTCTGTTATAAAGAAATAACAGACACTAGAACGCCCTGACTGACCAATCAGAATCGAGTATTCATCAAAGCTGTGTAATAATGACTGATAATATACATTTAATTAGCTGATACCAGTCAAATCGGGTGCAGCTACAAAGACGCATTTATGAAATCATGTGCATGTCACCTACAATTTTGAATATATAAGTCATTAGAAATATGATATCCCAGCGTATCCTTGGAAGAAAACGTAAAGCAACGTTGTCATAAACGGGGGATGGAAAGAGTTTCTTATAACTTTAAAGCTCAACAAGCCCAATAAATCACGCCTGAGTAACATCCATCAGCAATATCAGACTTGTGATGTGATGCACTTTACAGTTCAAAACATCTCTCAGTTAATATCGAGAGCAGCTGAATCACCTGAGGCCCTACAAGAATAAACACAGCCCGGGTCTCCTGATGACTCCGGGATATTGAATCACATCCAACATGCACAGGGAGCCAAAGAGCGACTGAAGAAGAAGAAGAAGAAAGGGGAGGAGGGATTTAGAGTAGAGTTCAGAAGTAAAGTGTGATGAGAGAGAAAAGACAGATCAAGATAAGAATGTTTATTTGAATAGAGATAGATATCTAAACACAGCCAACCCAACAAATAGTCTGATGCCACAAAACATGAGGTTAATAACATAAGCTAAGTTGTAGTGTTTGTCCTTAATGGGCTTTTGTTAATAAATCAGTACATGCAACAGATTTATAGTGCCATAACCAGAATTACACGGCTGGTGGCTCGGAGTCAATTTATATTTTAAGTTGTCCAAATTCTGATTAATTTTGTGTTGAATGCCCATACATTGACCTGTTGTACATTTAGTTACTGAGCCAAAATACCACCGACAACCTCAGGAGCCTAGTTGTGTAAACATTTATGGATGAGTTTAATGTTGGGAAGATTAACACTTTATCAAAATCCAAACAGTTCTTTTTTTCAATGGGAAGTTTTCATGAAAGTTTTTGTTCTACTGAAAGATTTGATTTTGCTAAACAAACAAACATAAATCACCTTTTCAATCAATCTAAATGTATATAAATTTACCTCTGAAACCTGTTAACTGCGTCTGTCCTCTCTCAAGAATAAATGATTTATAGTTTATTCAGACAGCTTAAAATGTTTTCTGTTTACACAAAGCGTAAAAGCAGGAAGTTAAAGCAGTTCCACTTAAAGAGCATATGGTCCCCAGTAGCGTTTTGAGTGTGGTATTCAAGCTTAAAGGAAGAGTTCAACATTTTGGGAAATACACTTCGTTTGCTTTTTTGCAAAGAGTTAGACTGGAAGATTGATGCCACTTATGTTTGTACAATAGCTGGAGTCAGCAGTTGGTTAGCTTAGCTTAGCACAAAGACTGGAAACAGGGGGAAACAGCTAGCCAAGCTCTGTCCAAAGATAACTAAAATCTGCTACCCAGAATCTCTGAAGCTCACTAATTAACATGCTATATCTTGTTTGAACAATCTGTACAACAACCAAAGTGTAAAATGATAATTCAGCCTATTTCTTGGCCAGAAGAGACTCCAGGAAGTTAAACAAACAAGATTTAATGCAAGAAAACAAATTAGCGTCGACTGCAATCTGTTGAACTATTCCTTTAAGGGGTGGTTGTGTGTAAGCTCACTCTGAATAAAAACAAAACTGAAACATCTCTCTCTGGAATGATCACAGCTTCCTACAACTTCAGCTCTTACAGCTAATAAGCAATGGATCATTTAGAGATACGGATAAACCAACTTCAGAAAACACTTCTGAGTTGTGTTTGACTGTTGTTTAGATACGAGGACTTGCATTTGCTGGATTGTCTGCTGACACTGGATCTGAATGAAAGGGAGGCACATAAATTAAACCATAAAGTGTCTTGAAGTGTTGACAGGCTGGTTGGTAAATCACTCATCAGCAGAGGTTTTTGATGATATATTCACCCTGAGGAAAACTGATGTCTTTGATTGTCTATTCATCTCTGAATCATGGATGAAAAGTGTTTTCATCTAGACATAGAAATATAGATTGAGAGATTAAAGAAAGAAATATAGCAGCGGAAAACATGATTTAATGTCTTGGAAGGACAAGCAGGTTGGACGAGATGAGTCAACGAGATGAAGGAGAACACAAAGGACTGAACTTTGAGAGTAGAGAAATTGAAACATATTGATGAGGTGTTCGATAACCAGTTTTGCGAGGTGGACTTTCTTATTCTTCAATCTGATAATTGTTGGCATGTGACGAGCGAGTCACTCGTCTCCGTCATCAACCAACGGCTGGAGATGTTTGCTCTGCCCTGTGAACAAATGTAACTATGACGATGAATCGCAAAAACAATGTGGCTTTGAAATCTGAGTGATAACGAAACAATCTGATCACAAGCTTGTGGTTGAAACACAAGAAAAAAATCTCTTCTCTACATTCACTTTCTATATCCTTAATTATATGATGCATAATCAAGTCAGAAAACAGGAATCGGGTATCACTTCACAACAAGACAACATATACAGGTCAAGATTCTTTAACCCAGGGGTCAGCAACCTTTACTATCAAAAGAAAAAAATCTGTCTGGAGCCGCAAAGCATTTGAGCATTGTAGTCTAAGTATATAATATATTAGTCTAATGCAGTGAGGGCCAAAGTGCAAATGTACTACGGAGTATTATGGCCACATTGAGGGAAAAAATTTGATTCGAAATCCAGAATAAAGTCATAATATTAAGAAAACAAAGTCATAAGTTTATAAGAAAAAAAAGTCGTAATATTACAGAATAAAGTCAGAACTTTACGAGAAAAAAAACTCGTAAAATTACTACTTAATATGACTTTTTTCTCGAAATCTCAGATTAATTTTTTTCCCTCAATGTGGCCCTAATACTGTGTTATGCTGTCGTACCATAGACCTATAACAATGATGATTAACTGTTTTTTGTTTACATTTTCATTTTTATTTATTTCCATTTTTAAAAATCCACAGGGAGCCACTGGAGAGGAGCTGAAGAGCCGCATGTGGCTCCGGAGCCGCAGGTTGCTGACCCCTGCTTTAACCTAACAGTATCTCAACACACTACAACTTACTTCATGTCTGCCTGATACAATCCAGATCAGTAGGCTATACATAAGTAAATAATCCTTCCATATACTATGGGCTTTAACTAACGGAGAATAATACTTGGATATTCAGGCACTGGTACATCATCAATCTGAGTTGTACTTTGTATTACGGGGTTTATTTTTAAAAACGTGAATTCCCTCTGACAAGCCACAGAGAACTTCCAGTAAACATGGACACCAAATTGGTAAAATCCCATGAGTCAAACTTGATTAAAAGTGAAAGTTAAATATCAACACATTTATTAACCAAGTAGTATTGTTTAGCCACCACAGTTGCATGAACTCTGGCGGCTAATCCAAAAACAACTATCAAAGTACATACTTGTATGATGGTGCAGTGTGTGAATTAAACAGAGTAACTTTCACTGTGTTAGTTTAAAGCACGAAAGACGTCTGTGGGTTATACAAATGACTTATTTTGTCATTTAGATCATAGCCAAAAAATCACCTGTGTTATTTTAATCAAGTTCTCAGTGCTTCGGGCATCTGAACCCCGGAGAACTTGCCTTGACATGCCTGCAGTCAGTTGGATGGACAGAGAAATGCCAGAAACAGTAGTGAAAGCATAGTTGCTCTGAAACAGTGGGTTTTTCCAGTGAAGAGACAAAAGAGTCATACCCCTCATAAACATAACGTACATAGTTATCTGTGGCTTCTTTCAGCGGAGATATGTGCATCCCTTCCTCTTTTGTGTTGGACGTCTCCGAGTGTGATGTTGCAACTGGTTGCGCATGCAAAACGTTGAGTTCAGACAGAAGCATTTACTCGCACTTCAGACAACTTTGACAGAAAATATGATGAAGTATGACTCTGATGATTTTCTATCAGTGTGGCAGCTTTATATGTTTTATGTCTGAAAACATTCAGTGAAATAATTGAAGTATGAAGTAAACTTAAGTATAGTTCAAGTATAATCCCAAGTATACTTCATGTAATATGTACACTAATATCAATCCACTAGTAGTATACTTGTACATGTACTACTTGAATACTTCTTGGGAACTAAATTGACCCACTTTATTAGTTTATAAAAGTATACTTTTAATGTAAGAGTAGTAAACTTTGAGTACACAACTAGTTTACATCCAAGTTTACTGCAACTATAATATGAACTTTACTACAAATGAACTTATAGGTATACTGATTATAGTTATACAGTATATATATAGTTATATACTTGTAGCCCACTTTTTAGTTTATGAAAGTACACTTTAAAGTATACTTTTCGTAAACTACTAGTTTCATAGTTTTTACTGGAAGTTAACTTGTAAGTTTTCTTTAAGTGAACCTACTGTAAACTTTTCAGTATAAGCCAAGTTGGACTTTTCTGTATACTTGCCAAGTACACTTAGACTTTCTGTATATTTGTCGGTATAAGCCAAGTATACTTAAGTATAATTTTGTTAAGTGTATCTCTGATTAGTACATCAAAAGTAAACTGAAAGCATACTCTCCTATTTTAACTTTAAAGAAGTATACTAAAAGCACACTTGAAGAAATTCCTTTTTTGTAAGAGTATTACCGAAGGAATTGGAGACATTTCTGCACTGTAGCTGTGGTCTACATCGTCTGTATTTACACCATGAATTTAAGCCTGGAAGTGCAAATTGTTGTTTTGTGTTCATTTTGCATCTAATTTGTTTAAAATTACTTTTAGGCATTTATTAGCCTATACATGTTTATCCAATTTACATAAATTGTCATGTCATAATCTGACTTTACAGTACACCTTTGTAGTGGTTGGGGCTTATTACTGACAGTTTTTGGGCTCTTAGTGACACGTTAATGACAATGGCAGCGCCTGATGCCTCCCACTAAGCCACTTATTAAGCTGTGATAAATAGAGCCTCATTAGCTACCCATCTCATCTCACTCACACAGGTATCTGATCTCTTTATCTATGCAGGAATGTCTAGATGTGAGAGACGTGATGACTTTCACCAAAAAGATAAAGGTGAAATTGATCGACTTGTTTGTTTGACACAAGAGTGAGAGTGGAGGCAGCTGTCGGATTGAAAGTTCGCTGTCGTCATCCAGATGATGACTTTCACATGCTAATCCATGCAAGCCATACTCAAATTTTGTCTGGGCGCTAACAAAAGATGTCGGAAGAGGCTTTTTATCATCCATTATAAGCACACAAATAAAACAAACTGTGGGGGGAGAGTCGTGTATTTATCAACCCGATCTCTTTTGCGTATCAATTTTACGCCATGCAAAAAAACTACATTAACTGCCGCAGTTAGGTTGAGGCAACAAAACCACTTAGTAGGATTAGGAAAAACATCACGGTTGGGCTTAAAATAGGTACGTAAACTAAGTAAAATATGTACAGAAACAATGTGACAGAAGTACAGAAAACACGTCACCAATGTAACTTCAAAATAAGTCAGTGAACACCACTCTCAAACACTCATTTCCTGTTTGAAAGTCCTGCGTTTGTTGGGCCCATCCGCATCATTTCCCACTGACCATAAGCTGTCTTTCTCACTTTCTATTCTACGGTATTTACACTACTCTGTAATGTAAATGCATTCTAAACAGTGTTAAACATAGCTACAACAAGCATGTTGTGTGTATACAATGCTTTTAATGACAGAGACAAAAGAGAGTACTGGGATACCCTTTGAACAACATCACACACCAGGCACACACTTGTGTTTTTGTTTGTTTTAATGGAAATGAGGGGAAGGAATGATGTGCTGGAAGTGATCAGAGGTCCATGCAGATATGATGGCGTTAAGTCAGGTTCAAGTGGGTCGTCAAATTGTCAGAATACACATCCGGCAGGACGGCCTCATCCTCGCCCTGCTGTGAGAAGTCCCACTATGACTGAGCACCTGTCCAATTAGCACCCAGTCCCATTAGCATCAAACACGCCTGATATGTGAAAGGTGCTTTTACTTTTCTTTGTTTTGTTTCAGTTTGCGTTATACGCCTGTGTGCCCCCATTTGCAACCAAATGGATGTGTCCCACCACAGGTGTGTGTCGTTCACACTGAAATCGACTCTGGTTTGACCCACCTCTCGACCTGGGTCGCGAAGCGAAGTCAGTCAAAGCAGTTTAACCCTTTCAGACACACAATCAACCCTGGTTGAGTCCTCGGTGTGAAAATGGTCGGCAAGCGCTGCTCTATTTCATGTACGCATCATAACAACGGCTTGTATATCCGCAGTCCTGGGCCTTCCGGTTTCCCTTTTTGAATGAAGAATACAGACTACCGTCACCTGCTGGTGTGGAGAGTTATTTTCTCGCACGCAGGCGCAGAACGTGGATGTAGTAGTTTTTGCGGTGTGTTGTGAGGCAACGTAAAAGTCGGCCTTTGTTGCCACTAGTTCCTTGACGTCGGGTTGGTGTGTCTGGGCCTTTACAGGACCCTAGGAAAGGACTGGTGTGCTGGAAATGATCAGGGGCCAACGGGACTGGGAGCACCGTGTAGCACCAGTTCCATTGGCACCTGTCCCATTAGCATCAAACATGCCTGATATTTGGAAGGCAGTCTTTAGATAGAGAAAGCCCAAGCATCCTGCCCCCTCAGAATCCAACATGAAGTTTGGCTTTGTGAGTCCAGAGTCCATTAAATCTGTAACACTATGAGCTCCAGCACCTATAGACACCCCTTTCATTTAAGTGCCGTATATGAGACAGTCAACAACTCATCGTTGTTAAGAGCGTCCACTGTCCAATGATGTCACCTGCAGTTGAAAGTGACACTGATGTTTTTGTGACCTCCTCCTTTTCTTCGTGCCACCATTTCATAATCCCCTCTGAATAAGGAGCTGCGGATACCTGCCTACTTTATTCACCATACATGGTGGCCCTATATCCCTTACCTGTGGTGAATAGTACTTAGTGCAGCAGGTTCTATTGTACCTGCAGATATAGAAAGGGAGGCACGGCCCCCCCACACCCCTCGGTGATCCGGTGTCCTGCGGTCTCAGGTTTCCTTCAGGGAAGCCCTGGTATCTTTCCGTTTGGCCAGCATTATGTGTGACTTCCTGTCTGTGTGCAGGGATATGACTGGAGGAGCTCTCCGGGGACAAGGTGACAATTGTCCTCCTCTTTAGTTTCCCTTCTTTTATTCTTGTTTGGCTGTTTTTTTTTTTAAACAAGGAGATGTGCAGATGTGTGTGCACATATGGCTCAATGTTGAAATTTGTAGCCCTTCTTTATAATGCATGAGTTGCGCTGGTTTAAGTTTTTCTCCTGATAGATATGTATTTTAGTGAAGCCACTATGCATTATGTTACTCCATAGAATAAATAAACAACAGCAAGATTGTCCTTCTGCAATAAATAAAGAACAGTAGACAACACAATCACAAAAACACTTAAACCTGAGTTTATTCATTGGCATCTATGGCGTAGAATCGCCGGAGCTAATGTGGACTGCCTCAAAAGTGTAAAGGCGCTGACACACCAAGCCAATGGTCGACCAATACGGGGCCGATGCTGAGCGCCTGTCAGCTTTTTTCAGCACGTCCCGCGCGGTCGGCTCTAGTCTGCCGGCGTCTGAGGCTTTATGGCCGATTCAGCATGTTAAATCGGTGGCAGAGCTCGTCGGTGAGAGAAATCGCTCTGATTGGCTGTTTCTGCATAAACAAATCAGTGCAGGAGAAGAGAAACGGAAGTGAGGAAAGCAAGCCAACGAGTAAAGTCAAGAGGGCTCACACAGAAGGCTCTTCTCATTTTTCATCTTCATCTCATCTGATCATTCCAACACACGGATATTTACGCAATGACATGACCGTCTGGAATGGAGTTAAGCGGTGAGTGAGAGTGGTGTGAAAATGGTCGGTAAATGCTGCGTTGTTTCATGTACAACGGCTCGTATATCCGCCGTCTTCGGTCTTCCGGTTTCCCTTTTTGAATGATGAATACAGACTACCGCCGCCTGCTGGTGTGGAGAGTTATTTCATCTCACGCAGCTGCAGAATGTACGTGATAGTTGGCCGTTGGCTGAAGTCTTTGCGGCGTGTTCGAGTGCAACTTTTTGCCGAAAATACAGGTCGGCCTTTGTTGCCACTAGTTCTTTGATGTTGGTTTGTGCGTCTGGGTCTTAACTACAAGTCGATGGTCTGACAGATACATGAACACACAGGTTCCACGTTCTTTATCCTACATAAAACATGTTGGTAGAGATTATTAATTGATCTTTTCCTTGCTGCCTCCTGCTTGCTGCAGTCACTGCTCTAAATCACAATGTAAATGTCACATATGCTTTGGCGTATATATACTGTATCATTAAAGAATGGGTTCCCATTTTCTCAAGATTATTCTAATACAATACTCACATGCCTGAATGTACATTGAAAGTTTAATGCTGGCTGTCATCATGCCTCCGTCTACACAGACCGTAAAGTGATCCTTCCTAGTGCAACTCCAATGCAAGAGTCTGAGTTAGTCAAATCAAGAAGGTTTCTTCTCTTTCTTTCTGTTTTTTTTAGTACAAAATTACCCCTCTGACTCACTAACCACTTCAGCTCAGCAAAGAAACACTGTCCAGGGAAAAATGGTGTAACTTTGGACTATAGACACAGGCGCAATACAGCCTGATAATGTACAACACATCCAGCTAGTGCTGCAGTAGTGTCAACACCGGGTGAAATCCGACACTAAACTATAAATCAGGAGGTGCTGTACACTGCGATGCAGAAGCATAAATCCACTTTTAGATAGAAGAAAGACATATTTGTGGTCTCAGCACTCGATGCATTATTTTGTGATTCTTGGCAAAAATGTCATTTCTTTTCCCTGCCAGCGGGTTGAATTTTCAAATGGTATTTTTGTGATCACACTGATGTGTACTTATTGCCTGAAATGATAAAAAAAACAATGTTTAAATCCACACCATAGACGCCAGCTGTGGCAGGCTGATGCACAATTGTGTGGAAATGTTGGATTTGAACGCTAGGTTTTGCCCAGAGCAAAAATTTTATCATTTAGGGTAGACAGTAGACATCTGAGGGATCACAAATATGCCTTTGAATATGTATATTTCTGCTGGATAACTGGTACAAAGTGTACGCGGAATAACAAGCGAGAGCCATCTTTGTAATCAGTAACACCGTAAGTGGTGTATTAAGATCGCTTTTTCTAAACTGGGTTCGTCAGTGCAACACCGTTAGTTTGCCTGTGAGTAGATATTCATACGTTACTGTATAGTTAAATGCACAGTGTTGAATTTCAATCCCAACATCAGTAAATGAATACCGTCTTTTCAAATACACGTCAAAGTCCTTTCAGTCCTGCTCATTTTGTTTAGAAAAAGGTTGTCATGTTTTCCTCAATACTGAGAAAGCCGAGAGCATCCTCATGGGACTCTGGTAAAAGGTGAAACTTAAGACCACATCTAGTTAGTGTAGCGTAGGTTAAAGCATCCTCCTTTCAGAGCCGGGCGGAGAAAGAGGGGAAGGAGACAAATGGGTTCCCACCGGCAGAGAGAGGTCAGCTCTCCTGGGAGCTCCTCGCCACTGTTCTATTCTGTGAGTGAGGTGTGCTAGAAAAGAGGTTTTTTTAAACTCGGGTCCGGAGTGAAGAAAAGGCTCCCACCCATAACCTCACAATCCCGCCCCGACGTGCACACAACAACATGCACCATCTCCCTCTCTCTCACCACACACACACACACTGCATTAACCTGCTAATGGATCGACCCCCCTCTGCCGTGTCCCCTTTGTTTCGAGGCACAGATCACTTTCCTCCAGCTCGATTGGAGAACAGCAGGCGAGCTGCGTTCCCTCACACACCCATCAAAATGTTCAAGAATAGGTGAACAAGCCTTCATATACATTGTGCTGTATGGAGGTACAACAGCTGTGGTCTGCATGGTTTCACTTGACATCCTCCCATATTCACTTGTTGCATGTTTGTGCGTATGAAGGAACTTCATGCCAACTAAATGCATAAACTAGATTATTCAGTCAGTTTGGCGTTATTATGATAATTTATTCTCTGGAACTCAAACAGAAAGTAATTTGTAATGTTAATGTAATGCCATTCATACTCCCACATGCACAGACTAATGTTCTATTCAAAAACCATGAAGCATGAATGATACGAAAATGTTCCATCTGCATTTGGATCCAGATTTGCATCAAAGCACACACGGTGAGAATCACGCCAGATTTCTATTTTGTCCGTGCTTCGCCTTCTAACAGGTCGGTTTATCCCATGGGGGTAAATTTAGTTCCAGGAACTTATCCGACAATGGTTGCACGCTTTATTACGTTTCATTAACTTTCTGTTGTAGAAAGCGGCTATAAGTGTGTCCTCACTCACAAACCTCACAGTCCAAAATGGATTGTGTGAGTTCATTTTCACCAGCCTGAAACCAAACTGACAAGTTAAAACTGATTAAAACAACAGATTCTCGCTCCCAGCTCGTCAAATACAGACGCTTGGTCAGTGGCCCTGCACTTCAAAACTATGACGCTCTACCCCTCTATCGTCAGGGATGGCGTGTCAGTTTCCTTTCTGTATTCACAGGAAACGTACAGTTTCCACTCGTTACATGTATACAGTCTCTTTTCAAAATCCAACTTAGGTTTTTAGTTTTACTTACGGTTAAAATAAGTACCGTTGTTACGTAAAATAACTGTTTGTTACATAACTGCTGTTAGTAAAGTCAGAAAGTTACGTAACAAAACTACGGCAAAATAAGTCAACGTTGACTTGGTCTCACACGGACACAAACGACGTGTCCTGGGTGAAAAGTCCTGTGTTTGTTTGACCCATCCGCCCTACGCTGACTTTCTCGCTCTTTATACTATGTCATTTGTTCCGCCAGTCTAATAATGACACAGATGTGTTTACATTGGAGTTAGTTCAAAGCCTCGTGATGCTAAAGGGCGCCATGGTGCGTCAGTATCAGTACTGACCAAGAGTTGCTATTTGACGAGATGGGAGTGAAAACGTGTCAGATTTAAGGCTAATTAGATGCTGAAGTTTGGGATCGAGTCAGGTTATAACAGAATTCATGTTCTGAAATGTATGCGACATTAGCATTATAAAAAATTTAAAATTATGCTAATCAAACCTCATTCAAATAGTTTAATTAAATGTGAGTTTTTTTATTTGACTTGTATGCACAAAAGGTTTTTTTCATTGTTCAGCTGTCAAAACCAGCATTGTTCCTATAATGTCACGCTAATCCTCTCAAAAGTAATCCGTTACTCTTGAAGCTCTTTGTGAATCTCTATTCAGGATCCATCACTCCCTCGCTCTGACCTTTCATTTTGAACAGATAATTCCTCTGTCAGTGGACATGTGTGATGTTTGAGTGTGTGACGAACGCACCCTTGATCCGCCTGACTGAGGGATTTTGTGACAAACATGCTACCTCACACCAGCGTCCGACTCCACACCGCCGCTTCAAAGAGATCTGGGAGGCGACTAGAGTTTCACATTTATCCATCTTGTTTGGACTTCAGCCCAGGACTCTGTGTTTGAATGTATTTGAGCAGGACTGTTTGTGTGTGAGAGTGTTTGTGTGTCCCAATACATCATTACTGGTGCCAGTCTGTGTAAAGAGAGCGTAAAGCTCCCAGTGAATGCCAATAGCGAGGTCATCCATAATAGAGCTTATCGTGCAACTGAAAGGTCACGAGTTTCACCCCTTGAATTAGCAAATGAGAACATCTTCAGCCTTTCTGTTTAGATGCTCTTGAACAAGACAGTGAACACTCACCTGCTTGTTCGCTTAACATTCGCCAAATACTTAAGGTGTCATGTAAATGTATCAAAGGAATGTCTTGTCTAAACACCGGTCTCCAAGGCTGCGTTCACACTGAACAGTCTATACACTCAGTTCTGAACTGCTGCTGCAGTAGTTGTTTTGTAAAGTGTTAACTGGGTCAGTATGTTTCAAATGAAGTGCTTGTTTGATCGTCAAACAGCGTCTCAAACTCCTTCCCCATCTGGATTTGGGAGGCTGCGTCCCACAATCTTTCTGACTTTCTTAAACTAAAAATAAGACAGGTGTTCGAAGGTGCATAAACGTCTTTTTCAAGTCCTTTTCCAACCCACAAACTTACTCCTGTCACTTTTTGTATGCACACACTACTGCAACACCACTAATGTCTTAGAGTTAAGATTGCCTGAAAGTGTGCGTCATCCCCATCTTCCACACATTCAAAGTGTGGCTTTTCGGAACACTTTTGCTTTCAGACGTGGACGAACGATGCTTCGACAATGTTAATTTGTTTCAAGCATACCCCCGGCCTTAACTGTAGGAAATGACAGTTGCAGTATGACCTTCAGCAGTTCAGCTAAAGAGCTGCAGAGTTTGTGTTGTTTGAGTAACCAATATAAAACTGGACAAATAGACAAGAGACTTTGCAAGTCATGGTAGCAACGGCAAAAACTATTTCATGACATCTCAAACAGGAAAACAAGATTTGGTCATATATGTAAATGAACGACTAATATTTTGTATTTAACGACACAATCCCAGCGGGCAGTCCATGTTATAAGCAGGATAATACCTTCTGATTGTACGTTCCATGATTCTAATGGATGGTGCATACAACATACACATCATTGGGCATTATCTGTTTTTTATTTTATTTATTTATTATTGTTATTATTATTATTATTATAACCCTTCACTTGACAGATCTCCCTCTTGTTCTGATCCGACACCCAAATAAGTTATTTTTCTGTTGCTATAACTTCGTCTCCTCAATGCTCAGAGTAGCCAAACCAATGTATACATTCAAGGTTGTTTCATTTTCCGTCATAGAAGCACAGGTATTATTCCAAATAAAAAAAAAACGTTTATACATTTTGGGACATTTTTGTGCTATATGTACATAGTATGCATTGGATTACATGTAACATTTATATAAATTATTTCTCAGTATCAAATTTGATGGTAAAAGTCATATTTGGTCAACTTTTGGCTCTAGTGTGAACTTCGCTAAAGTCAAGGGTTAATCCTATACTATACACTACTATAGAAACAGCTGCACAATCTTACAAAAACACTGAGCATGTAAGTTTGCCTCAGAGAGGATTGTAACATAAACTGCGTGTCTGTAGCTGTTGCTCCGATGATATGGAGGAGGAGGAAACCGACCTCCGACTTTATGGTGTGTTTGTCTTTTTTGTACTTCACAATTTATGCTGATCTGTGTTAGCCGGAGCATAAATGTTCGTCACTGTCTTTGTCTGTTTATAACAGACAATACGCAGGAGGGATGTGTGTGTGTGTGTGTGTGTGTGTGTGTGTGTGTGTGGAGGGGGTGCGAGTGGATGAAATGTGATCCCATTAAGCAGCGAGTCCCCCCTCCTTCACTCCCCCAAGGCCATTATAACTCTCTTCGCTCGCACCCCCCATCCCTCCTCCAACCATCCCTCTCTCAAAGTTTGGACACCTGCCAGGTCCCACAGTCATTATCCTAATGAGCACTGACAGTCTAAAGTCAGTCTGGCTGCAACACCAGCACACACACGCACACGCACAAACACGCAAACACGCAAACACACACACACACACACACACTAACAGTGTCTAGAACTCTTATCTTGATACACAACTTGATCATATAGCACTGGTATGAATCACTGAATGAATCACATTAACTGACTACAAGACTAGAGGCTTCTCATCAGACTAATAAAAGTCTGCTTCTAATTTACTTATGTGTTTATTCACATGATGATTTCATAACTTGACTTTACTGGTTCTGCACACCACATTTAGGAGAGTTAAGTTTTCTATCCATTGTTTATCGTGAGAGAATCAACATGTTCTTTAGCAGCACTGTCTCCTAAAAATTTTGTTCCCTTAAAACGAAACTGCACTGTGAATAACGTTTTGAGGGAAATGTATTTTGTTGCAGATTACTTTTGTTTTTGAAGTATCACAAATACGTTTGTAATGATAGTCCGTGGAAAAGTCTGCGTAGGGAGAACAGTCTAGTCAAACAAACACAGGTCTTTCACCGCTGTACGTGTCCCGTGTGAAACCAAAAAGGAAACATTCACTTTTAATTTACGTCCGTAGCTTAATAACATAACAAATGTCATTTTAAGCCAAACTATGATGCTTTTTTTTTTTTTTTTTTTTTTTTTACTAAACCTAACCAAGTAGTTTTGTTGTAGTTGTTTTTTTTTTGTTTCAATTTACAACAAAACGGCCTACGTTTCCCTCAAAAACGTAGGCCTAATTGAGAATGCAGTTTAATTGTATGGTACCGTAATTTTGAAGGAGACAGGGTTGTCTTGAGTGTCCTTGCAATTCTGTGGACTAAAGGCCTTTACATACCGGGGACTTGACAAACACGAAAATGCAAATATACTCACTTGTGAATATCTTACGTCTAGGGCTTTTATTGTGAAAGGTAAGAACAGATGAAGTGGATCTGGTCTGCGCTGCCTTTGTTAAGGTTGAAAGGAGTAATAAAGTCACGGCCGTCGGCAACACCGGGTATTCCATTAACTATAATGTAAACCCATCCGTAGCAACAGTAAACGCTCAGAGAAAGTGCGTTGGGAGTGTGTTGGCGTACAGGAGGAGGATTTTACAACTTCGGAAAGTTATCTTTCGTCACTACGATTCAATGTTGAAAGAAGTAATCGCTCTTCACGTTGCAAAGTAATCTAGCAGGAAAGTGCACTTGAACACATACAGTAAGACTGGCCACTGCAGCGCCTTGCTGATGTAATAATGTTGTGCTGCAGCAGAAGCTGAGTCAGGTTCAAGTTTTTAGCAGAACGACGCTGCCTTATTTTACCGGAGCCCTCTGCATCAGCATGCGGACTGGCTTCATTCAAATGAATGAGAAAGCTTCGGAACAGCGGTGCTTTGAGCTAAATGCTAACACCAGCATGCTCAGAGACAATGCTAACACGTTGATGTTTAGCAGTTATAATGTGAAGCCTACTATGTTTGCAATGTTAGTGTTGCATGCATGCTAACAATTTATAATCAGAACTAAACACAGCTGAGGCTGATGGGGACATTAATAGTTTTGCAGGTTGTAGCAACACCACCTCCCCTCACTCCCCCCCATATAAAGGGCAGATGATGTTGCTCGGCAACAGAAAACTTTATGTTGAAAAAGCAGTTTGATTGGCAGGAGTGAGTGCAAAAAAAGGTGCCATTTATTAACAAAAACATTCTGAAGCCAACAGAACAGAAAACTAATGAAAGCTGCAGCCTCCCAGCGAGCTGTCACCTCCTTCCTCTCACCTGCTCACAGTGAATGGCTTTTTACCTTCTCAGCCTCCACTAACTGGAACATGCCACCTGTCCAGGTCAGTGTAGGGGGAGCCAAACAGAGAGCAAGTTTCCACATCAAATTACATAAGTAACAAAACATTAATGTACAATTTCTGAGTTACTACTGATATCCCAATTTCCCTATGGGCACACTTACATACGAATGAGTGCATCAACATTAATAGAATATAATTTACTGCAGAACTGTCTCACCTATCTTCCTACATAAAACAGAGCCCAGCTCCTCACTGCGTCATTTTTAGTCAATTTTGACAGCCCTAGTTTGTAGGAAAGTCAAGATGGAACTAGTTAATGGTTAATTTGCTGATTCTTTGGTGACCCAACAAACTTTAATCCAAAACAGACATTTGATTTGATGATTAGATTTCATTTTGAGCTGAATTTGTCCTTTACTTGCAATTGTTTGGGGGTATTTGGTTCACCATCAAACCAAATAGTCACCGTAAAACATGTAGCTCGGTCTCCTAATGTTTTCATACGACGAAGTTGCCTTGTCAATTACGTTTCGAAGGTAACATATTTCCTCCCGTATTTTCTAATCCTAGTCTCCAGAAGTCCATGTACAGAGGAGGTAGGGGTGGATGGATGGGTCAAACAAACACAGGACTTTCACCTAGACTGCTGTTTGTGTCCCGTATGAAACCAAAAGTAAACGTCAATTTATTTTAATTTAAGTCCTTAACTTGTAAGCCATGATGTTTTACTAAACCTAACCAAGCTGCATTTTTGCGTTTTGGTTTTGTTTCAGTTCACAACAACAGTCACATGTTTAAAACTGCGACTGTAATCCAGGACAAAATATGTTTCCATTGGAACGTAGTTGAGAATGAAGTTTAGTTGTATGGGAATGTGATTAGTAGGAGACAGGGTTGAAACATGACTATGAGAAGTTGAGGTCTGTCCTGCTTCTGCAAATGACTTTGAGGAAACATGTTTTTGTTTCATGTTGCATCTCTAGGAAGCATATATAAATAAATTTCACAAAACACATCTTAAAGTTGGAGAATAATTGGAGGAAACCAGTGACGACAGACTCGTATCCAGGCGTATCTGTTTTCACATGGGAAATTTCACGAGCGAGACACCTGCCAGCCTGAAGAGAGGCAACATGACCTGATGAGACGGCGCACTTCCTGGCGCGACACCGCCCGTCTGGCAGGAACACACACACAGGAAACAGGTTAGTAATGTGACTGGTGAGTGTATGCGTACGTGCAAGTGTGTGTGTGTGTGGACAGGCTACACCCTCAGGAGTGTGCCACCACGGCAACTGTCTTCGTGGGAACAATACCACCTGTCGCTCAGGGCTACCAGACAATGGAGGCCAGATGGGGAGCAAAGGGTGGAGGACGGAACCAAACGCCGACCTAAGCAGGGGCATCAAATCAGACCCTTTAGGTATTCCTGATGCCAAGAGCCTATGGTTTTATTGTTTATCAGTGTTTGTATGGGTAATACAGTAAATGGCCATCTGTCTTTTCTCTTTTTTTAATCTCTTTTTGTCTCTTTGTTTCTTTGTCTCTCTCGCTCTTTGATACACATACACACATAAATGGGCAAGATGAAGTCATCTAGTGATATTCTCCTAAAAAGACTAATTTTATTGCCAATGTCAAAATCAAAAACTTCATAAATAATGATTCAAATTAAAAAAAAAATTAGTAGTTTTAAATGTCACCTGAGCTGACTGACTTTTTCCAGCTGCGTCACTCTTGAGTTTCCATTGTGTGTTGCATTTTTGGTCAACAACGTCCATCCAAGCATCCATTTTCGGAGCTTATCTGGGGCCAGGTCGCGTCCATCAATAGTGTCCATCAAAACAAAAAAACAAGTGATTTTATTTATTATTGCTGGTAATTTCTTTTGTCATTTTTCAATGTGATCTCATGTAAAGGCATATAAATAACCAACCCTGTCAACTAAACTGCATTCTCAATTACATTTTGAGGGAAACGTATATTCTCTGGGATTACAGTCGCAGTTTCAAATACGTGGTTAATGTAAATTGAAACAAAACTAAACATGCAACAGATGGATTTATGATATGTCAAAAACAAACGTAATCCGCAATAAAATATTTTTCCTTCAAAACGTAATTCAGAGTACATTTTAGTTGTATGGGAACGTAATTTTTAAGAGACTTATGCTGAAATAGCATGCCACTTTTAAGGACATTCCACGTGTCATGATACACATTTCAAGCTTTTCGCGTGCCATTTAACGGCAGTAACGTGAAACGATCAAAGTTTAGGCAACAACACCACTTATTTTACATACTTATGTTAAGCCCAACCATATTTTTCCTAAACCTAACTAAGTAAAATACGTACGTAAACAACGTAACATAAATACGGAAAACATGTCACAAACGTCACTAACGTAAGTCAACAACAATTTTGGTTTCACATGGGACACGAACACCGGTCTCCTGGGTTAAAGTCTTGTGTTAGTTCGACCCTCCCACCCATCACAAGTAGTCTTTCTCACTTTTTATATTAAGTCACTTGCTCTCGTCGCTCGTTACTCTACGTCACAAGCTCTGAGCGTAGCATATTCACACGGATAGATTTACATTGCAGTCAGTAGGCTCTCTCTCTCTCATCTGCAACCGCTTTTCCTGTTAGGGGTCGCGGGGGGGGGGGGGGG
>CAKAOI010049342.1:0-21257 GCA_916701655.1 Sebastiscus albofasciatus
TTATTGGATTGTCACAGTTGTTTTAGACAAATATATATATATATTTATTTATATATATATATATTTATATATATATTTATTTATATATATATATATATACATATATATAAAATTGGGATAGTCTTAGTCAACAAATAGATATATAGATAGATAATAAATATAATAAATAGATATTAGGCTAATGGATATTAATTCATGCTTGCCAATAGTCAAACATTAAATCCACTGCCATACAGGCTACTATCATTAATCCTGTGACTTGGTGATATTTTAGTCAACTATAAGACCAGTTTAATATATATACTTTAATAATAAGGCTGGCGTCACTGCTTTTTTGTAGTACTATTCCTGAGTTGTGTAAAGGAAATACTAATTTTTTTTTAAACCTTTTATTCCTCTAAAATGAGTTTTATTGTATTGTCACAGTTGTTTTAGACAAAAAAAAAATCAATAAAACAGCAGTGCTTTGCTTCGGGATAGTCTTTAGTCAACAAATCCCTTTTTTTTTAGCTATAGATATTAGGCTAATTGTTATTAATTAAAGGTCCCATATCGTGCTCATTTTCAGGTTCATACTTGTATTTGGGGTTTCTACCAGAACATGTTTACATGCTTTAATGTTCAAACAACACATTATTTTCCTCATACTATCTGCCTGAATATACCTGTATTTACGCTCTGTCTGAAACGCTCCGTTTTAGTACATTTCAATGGAATTGCAATGGAATTCCAATGGAATTGCGTTGCTAGGCAACAGTTTGGGTCCATGTTTACTTCCTGTCAGATTATGTTATTCACATACACTGCAACAGGAAATAAACTGGGACACATTTAGAATTACCCAAAATAGCCCATGAAATAAGGCATAATCCCACAACATTATTCATATTCTAGACTGAGACGGATATCAGATGTTTATGTGTAGCGGTACGTGTGTGTACACTAGAGTGGCAGTGGCGCTGTCCCGAAGCTTCGAATACCTTTGAATATTTCACACCGAAGCTTCGAAGCCCAAAAAACGGTGTTTGGGACGGCCCTATTTAACATCCAATTAGAGAAACAAGACTTTCCTAAAGCAGTTGAAATGAATCGAGTTTATTGATGAAAGCCCAGAAGGTCAGAGGTCATAGAATAAGAGTGTTCTATCTGTCCCCCCACCAGCTAGGCGATGGACGAGCAGCAGATCCAGGTGAGCGACGAAGAGCCCAAAGTCCTGCGTGAAGAGACCCGGAGGAGGAGGAGAAAGAAGGCCATCACGTCGTCCTCCTGCGCCTCCATGGATCAGATCACTGTTGAGTTCGTCCTGCCGACCTTGGCGCGGGGCGGAAACAGCCCCGACACGCTGCTGCTGGAGGTCGCCGGGAACTGGACGGTGGAGCAGGTCACTTAATTTACTGATCAACACTCTGAGATTATTCATCATGGATGTTAAAAAATGATGGCATTAAACATACATTTCTTGTGTTGCAGGTGAAAGCTCAGGTGTGGCTGAAGGCGGTGACGTTAAACCTCTGTCCTGAATTCTACCAGCGGCTTTCCCCTGACCACTGCATCCTGCTCTACCAGAAGAAAGGCAACGTGTGTGAGATCTACGATAAGCACCAGGTGTTCCAGACGCTGGACTGCATCCGTTACTGGAGAGGTACCAGCCGGTGACAGAACAGTCAGAAACCGGGTCATTCTGTTGATGATGATGTCAAACACGTCTGTTATTGTTGTTTCAAAAGCCCTGAAGAAAGACGTGGGGCGGATCCAGCTGGTTCCCCGTCCGCAGCCCTCGGACGAGTCCCAGCAGTACCAGCGCTACCTCAACTACCTGATAGGCTACGACGTGACCGATGTGAGCAACGTGCACGACGACGAGCTGGAGTTCACCCGCAGGAAGCTGCTGACGCCGCGGCGCATCGAGCTGTCCGACCGCGACGCAAAACTCTACTCCATGGACCCCTGGGTGACCCGCAAGCCGCTGCCTGAGCACCTGCTCAGCAAGGTGGGTGTGTTTATGTAGCTTGATGGTTGAGTTCAGTAGTTCTAAAACATATTATTCGCCATTACGCCCTATGTAGAATGAAATTACAATAATGTCTGAAAGTAATGCAAAGCTTGAACAACAACTATTTAAAGGTGCAGTGTGTAGGATTTGGTGCCATCTAGCGATGAGGTTGCAGATTGCAACCAGCTGAAACTTCTCCCGTGTGCCAAGCGTTTAGGAGAACTACATCACAGCAAAGCCGTTGTGCCATCTTACTACTCTCTCCTTCTCTCACTCGCTGAAGGCCCTTACAGACACAACGCAACAACAGAACCACTGCGCTCTGAAACCCGTTATTTCCAACGGCATGCGCCACAACGACCTTTGGTGTAGCTCTATTGTCAAGTAGAAACAGAAGGGCTTGTACATGCACACTCAGACCAGTAAAAGTCTGGGTTTTCTCACTTGGTGATATATCAAGAGGTATGAGATGTGACTCTTCTTCGAGGAAGAAGTGGATTTCCCACCAGATTATTGACACACCGTCTTGTCAAGACAAAGTGTTTCCAGTGAAATGTAACAGCTTTCAACAACAGATTTTCCTCAGAATTAGCTGGCTTCATATCTCATATCTCACCTCAGTTATCTGATAGCTGATGTTGCAGATTTAGTTTTTGTTGAAACATGTCATGAGGAAGTTGTAAGTAATCTGGTGGGAAAGTCCCTTCTTCCTGAAAGAAGATTCACACCTCATACCCCGGTCTTGATACATCACCTTTCTATGTGAGAGAAAAACCCAGGCTCTTACTGCTCTGGTTTTGATATTGTTTACTTTGGCAGTTACAGGACATCTGTCATTATGTTTCATGTGACTTCACTCAACTAACTCGTTGGCATAAACAAATCTGACTTGTGTTACCAGTTTGTTTGGTGCTTTGTCTTTTTGCAGAGTAAAGTCTGCAATCTTTATATATATATATATATATGTACTGTATAGATATATATTTGTTCCTCCTTTCAGGTCAGCAACACTCACATCCTGGCGGTGATCCACATCGGCACGGCCAGCCAGACCATCAAGGTCTCCATCGACGACACGCCAGCACAGGTAGACGAACGGAGCGATGGATGCCATTTATTTCTCTTCTTTACGTCACTGTACCACTTTCTGACTTCCGTTTTCCATCTTGTTTAGGTGTTGGTGAGCTTCTTCGCCAAGACGGCAAATAAGAGAGTTTTGCTGGGCATTCCTGACAACACGTGTGAGGGAGACTTTGTGCTACGTGTGAGTGGAAGGTATGTCGCAGGCTAAAAAACGCACCGTAATGTAATCAAGTTTGCATTGAAGTAAAAGATTATGTTAGTTTGAAGAAGATATTCATAAATATGTCATGTTTGACTATTTATAAGTAAGCTTCTGACTGCGTGTTCACGCAGGGAGGAGTACCTGTACGGGGATAAACCGCTGCAGGACTTCAACTGGATCCGTCAGTGTCTGAAGAACGGGGAGGAAATCCACCTGGTCCTGGTGACGCCGCCGGACACAGACCTGGATCTGGTTCAGAAAGAGGACTGGGCACAAGTGGATGATTGCACCGGAGTCGCAGGTATGTGTATTTGTGTATGAATTCCATTTCATTGAGATATTGCCAAGCTGGTACCAAGCTGGTAAACACAGGCGCACATTTGGTACTAACAATTATCCTCCCTAACTTGTCTTGTTCAGGTACCCATGAGCAGTTGACCATCGATGAGAAGGACCATGAGCGGGTGTTCACCATCTCTATGTGGGACTGTAACAGGAAGTTCAGGGTGAAGGTGCTGGGCATTGACATCCCATCACTCCCCAAAATCCCAGAGTTTATTGTCTTCATAGAAGCTAGCATCTTCCACGGCCAGCAGCTTTTAGCTCAGGTAATCAAAACGTTCAAGAGGACCTATTATGCTAATTTTCATGTTCATACTTTGTATTTTGGGTTTAACCCGGCCTTTACTCTCTCAGGAGAGGACGTCCTCTAAAACCTTCAATGAAGAAGTGCTGTGGAACTGCTGGTTGGAGTTTAACATCAAGATCAAGGACCTGCCCAAAGGGGCGCGACTCAACCTCCAGGTATTCATTTAATTCAAAGGACGGGTGGGACAACAATCATTTATCTTCCTCCAAATATATGTTTTGTGACAGGAAACAGATTTTGGTGGTAGGAGAAGAGTTTTTTCATTCTATGATTTAGTGGAGTTGAGTTTAGTGGAGTTTTTAAAGTAAAGTAAACTTTTTTTTACTTAGATTTTATGCATATGGTGGTGTGTTCGTTATACTGTGACAGTTTCCCTAAAATTAGATTTTAAAAAATCGCCTTGCTTGAAGTATCACAATATATCGTGATATATTGAATGGTAACCCCTTTATTATGATACGTATTGTTTCACCAGATTCTTGCCAATACACAGCTCTGCTATTTTTCCCACCCAGGTGGTCTGCGGGAAGCAGCCCGTGACGCCAAACACCAAGGGAGCCTCCACCTACCAGGATAATACAGCAGGAACCGGCAGCCATGATGGTAAGGTCTACTAACATATGGTTGCTTACTGTAACATGCTGACAGTAGTGAGAGTGAGGCTTGTATCTGTCCATCTTTCAGCAAAGACCAAGAGCCGCCTCCTGTACTACGTCAACCTGCTGCTGATCGACCACCGCTCCCTGCTCCGCCAGGGCGAGTTCATCCTCCACATGTGGAAGATGCCGGAGAAGAGCGACGAGAGCAGCAGCAGCATCAACGCCGACAAGCTCACCTCGGCCACCAACCCGGACAAGGCCTCCGCCATGGCCATCGCCATCCTGCTGGACAAGTACTGCTACCCCGTGGTGCTTCCCAAGAGCCGCACCGCGGCCCGGGACTTCGGGGCCGGGGGCGAGGAGGCCGAGGGAGGGGAGCGCGGCCAGAGGGAGATGCCCAACCACCTGAAGAAACAGTTTGCGGCTATCGTGGCCACCGACCCCCTGCACCCGCTCAGTCCTGAGGACAAAGAGCTGCTGTGGCACTTCAGACACGAGTGTATGCGCGACCCCAGGTACTTATTTTATTTCATTCCAAATAAAATGGACTACAATATCATTACTGGATATTTAATTTTGTCATGTCTTCAGGGCCTACCCAAAGCTCCTGGGTTCAGTCCGGTGGGGGAAACAGGAAGACGTTTTGGCGACGCACCGTCTGCTGGAGCGCAGCAGCGCGTGGGACAGCAGGTACCTTGACACTGCCACTAGATGTGTCTGTTCTCAGTAGCTTCAGTGTCCTCATCATTCAGTGTCATCTTGTTGTTTCTCCTCAGTGGTCGGGATGTTGGTCTGGCCATGCAGCTGCTGGACTGCCACTACTCGGACGCTCAGGTTCGCTCAATGGCCGTCAGGAAGCTGGAGACTCTGGAGGACGACGACGTGCTCAGATACCTCCTGCAGCTCGTACAGGTGATTCTCCTCTATTCTTCTTTTTTATGCTGATGAAGCACTTCTTCCAGTAACTCTTCTGTTCGTTCACATTTCGTGCGAAGAGGCAGCTCAGCAGATACACGCTGCATGTTTCGTCCTCTGATGCGTGTTTCCATATTTGACTCTGCGGTCAGCTTTGCATGACCAATATGAATTATGAGCCGAGGCCAACAAAGGGCCCCTTGATCTGATAGGAAAATGACTCTCACCTCTACAGTATACTGCCGTCTCTGTGTCACATGAGCTTCAGTGATATGTGGAGGCTTTTGTCTTCTTTCTGCTGCACTCGCTCCAGAGATAACTTGCTTTACAAAGCTGTCGCACTGACTCAGAACAGGTGGTATAGGTGGAATGTTACAATGGTGGAGAAATTAATTTTGACAGATTTATAGACTCAATGACTCATTTAGGTTTGATTTAATTAGACATTAGTTTTAAGCTAATATTGAATTGAATAATTTCAGAATTTTAACCCTTTAAATGTTTGTTTACATAATGCTACTGTTGTTTTTTATGAAAAAAAACCCCAAGGGCTGACAATCAATTTATCACAAATTAATTGCACATTTTTTATCTGTTCAAAATGAACCTTAAAGGGAGATTTGTCAAGCATTTCATACTCTTATCAACATGGGAGTGGACAAATGTTCTTCCATATGCAAATGTATGTAGATATTTATTATTGGAAATCAATTAACAACACAAAACAATGACAGATATTGTCCAGAAACCCTCACAGGTACTGCATTTAGCATAACAAATATACTCAGACTTGTGGGTTACCCAGAGAATCCATTTTCATTCACGTATCTTGAGGTCAGAGGTCAGAAGGGACCGCTTTGAAAATGGCCATGCCAGTTTTTCCTCGCCAAAATTTAGCGGAAGTTTGGAGCGTTATTTAGCCTCCTTCTCGTCAAGCTAGTAAGACATGGTTGGTACCAATGGATTCCTTAGGCTTTCTAGTTTCATATTGTACCAGTACCAGCCCGCTACAGCCTAAAACAAATTTGTGTTAACGCGTTATTATCGCGTTAACTTTGACAGCCCTGATTATTGTCTGTACACCATATGCTAAGGGGATTTTTTTTATTTTTTTCACAGTGGAATATGTCAATAATTAGAAACAACATTGTTGCATCAAACACTGCGGTGCTCCATAATAGAGAAGTGATGCCCCCTAGTGGAAATCAGGAGAATAGCATGTATTTGTTTGTAGGGCAAACAGGAGAAAATGACTCAATCTGTTGGAAAATAGTGAAAAACTACAATTTTGAAGCCAGGACTCTAGATAAGAAAACCTGATATAATAGAAAGCATGATTTGATGCTGTGATGGCAGTGGGATCAAACATTGTGTGTTTTAATGGGGACATGTTTGTCCTTAAGGGTCTGAGTGTCTCTATTTTGGCTACACAGTTGATTGTAGGTTTAACAGGTTTACATAGTTTAACCGCTCTGCTGTTGTCTTCTTTACTCGTCTCTCTACTATCTGTCTGTCTGTCTGCACCTCTGACCTGTCGAACCACTCTCTCTGCTTCCTTCAGTCAACATTTGAATAGCAGTCCTGTGTGTGAGCACAATGAGCTCTGTGTCTCCGCCGCACTTCCTTTACCGCCACCCTCCAGTTTTTCTGCCTCATCACACTCTCGTCACCTCTGAACTCAGTCTGTTAACGGTACCCTGCGGTGTTTTTTTCCATTGTAAACTTGCTTTTGTAAGTTGTGTTTGTTCCCGAGGCCTTCCTTGAAACATTTTTCATGCACTTCCTACCTTTTATAAAACATTTACAAGAGCCTGTTTTTGTAGAATATCTTCAATGTGGCTTTGTGTAAATCAGCTTGAGGTCCTCTTCTTCTGTGCTTTTGGCACGCACATTGTGCTACAGCTCCAATAGTTAGTCAAAAACCTGACAGGGTGCCCTTTAAATGACAATTCACAAAATGTCAAACCTTCACCTCTCATATGTCAACTTAAAAAACAAGAAAACCAGCTTATTTTTAGATTTCCTTCATGTGGTTTGGAGTGTATTCAGAGGGGTTTTGATGAAGTTTCACTTGACAACAGTAAGTCAAGTCAATTGTATTTGTATAGCCCCATATGACAAATCACAAATTTGCCTCAGGGGGCTTTACAATCTGTACAGGATACGACACCCTCTGTCCTTTACAGTACAACCCTCTCATCGGACGAGGAAAAAAAACAACATAAACAACAGAGGGTAGTAGCTTAAAGTTAATATTATTCTTCATCGGCAGGTCTACACTAGGATTAAAGATAGGGTCGACGATGTTGGAGAGCTAGCATAATTTGAATATGCCTTTAAAATATAAACTGAGACTGATTCACCAGTGGAATAATAAAAGAATAACCATTAACTAATTGAAAGTTAGGGGGCAAAAAGATGGGTTTTGAGTTTGGATTTAAAGGCCTCCACAGAATCAGACTGTCTGATGTCCATAGGGAGGATAAGAAAAGGCCCTTTGGTCTGCTAACTGCTTTTTCACTCTAGAGACAGACAGGAGCCGTGTGTTCTGAGAGCAGAGTCCTGATTGGAGTAATAGTTTCTTTTTCTTGTTCTGATGTGTGTCCTGTAGGCGGTCAAGTTTGAGCCCTACCATGACAGCGCCCTTGTCAGGTTCCTGCTGAAGAGAGCTCTGAGGGTAAGCACGACCAACATCTAAGTTTGCAGTGTACAGTGAGTGTGTGTCTGGTTTCCACCTGATGCTAGCAGCAGAAAGATACTTCACTATGATCGACTATCTCTTTTTTTATTTTGTTTTCTCTCCTCAGAGTAAGCGTATCGGTCATTTTCTCTTCTGGTTCCTGCGCAGTGAGATCGCCCAGTCCATGCACTACCAGCAGAGGTACGCTGTCCTGCTGGAGGCCTACCTCAGAGGCTGCGGTGAAGACATGCTGCAGGACTTCAGGAAACAGGTGAGACGAGAAAAGTCAGTTTAGAGACAAGAAGTTAATTTGTATAGCACTCAGCAAAATACAGCAAAATCTCAAGGTGCTTCACATAAAGGGTAAAAACAATTTACACAAAAATAAAACCATGCAATTAAAAGCGCTAAAATAGGATAAATAAAATCGTAGACACAATATTTCAGGCCCCACGTTAAAATGAATACAATAACAATAAAACTATAGTAATTATAGAAACCCTAGGGGGAAGACTGAGAGGAGACTGAGTCTGTTAATCAGCTTTTCCAGTAACTGACGTGATGAAGTGATGCTCTCCAGGTGGAGATGACGGACGCTCTGCAGAAAGTCACCCGTGAGATGAAGGCCATGTCGGCCGACAAGTCCGATATTACCCCACAAGGTGAGGAGGAGACGATCCTGCAGCTCTGTAGCAAAGCACTGACACTAACCTGCAATACTCAGTTCCCCTTGTATGCTCTCTAGCTTCCCTGGTAGTTCTGAAATAAAACACATGAAACTAGTGAAACTAAAGCCGTGTGTGTGTGTTGTGCGCTTGTCAGTGGTGTTTCAGTTGCGTCAGAAGCTGGAGATGCTGCAGTCGTCCGGTCTGCCGGAGAGTTTCAGAGTCCCTTACGATCCTGGACTAAGAGCTGGAGCCCTGCTGGTGAGGGACACACACACTCATACCCAGAAAACCAGTAACAACCAATATATAAAACTAGTTTTATATAGTGAAGTAAACAGAAATGAAAAGTGGATATGTGAATGCCTGTGTCACTGAAGATAAATACCGCTTGTGAACGTTCAGATCGAGCAGTGCAAAGTGATGGCGTCTAAGAAGAAGCCGCTGTGGCTGCAGTTTAAAAGGGCCGACCCCACCACTCTGTCCAAAGACTCCATCGGCATCATCTTCAAAGACGGCGACGACCTCAGACAGGATATGCTCATCCTGCAGGTGAGCGGCAGCAGCGCAGTCTCTAGCACAGACATACAGTATTATTGCAGAAGAAAAGACTCCTAAAAAAGACTTCCTCTCGCGTCCCCTTCAGATTCTGCTGATCATGGAGTCGATCTGGGAGACGGAATCGCTGGATCTCTGTCTGTTACCGTACGGCTGCATCTCCACTGGCAACAGAATAGGTCAGATATGCAATCTAGAAACAAATATTCCAGTCGTTCTGTGAGCTTTACCTCTTTCTCCGTCTGTATTGTGTATCACTGTAGGTATGATTGAGATTGTAAAGGACGCCACCACCATCGCTAACATCCAGCAGAGCGTTGTGGGAAGCACCGGAGCGTTTAAAGATGAAATCCTCCATCAGTGGCTCCGGGACAAGTGTGTCAGCGAGGACAAGGTACACAACCACAACCAGCTCTCATGAATCATTATAACATATAATATTATAATTAATACGTTGATTATATTGATTATATCAGGATTCTTTGACCAGAATCAGAAATATTCTCCATCCAGTTACAAATAGAAGTGTAAGAAAATATTGATACACATTAGTATTGTGATATTATGTTGTGCGATACTGTATCAGTTCTCCGAAACACTGCATTGTTTTTGTTTGTTTTAAAGCTAGAGTGAAGATATTGTTGCATCAAATGAAACTAGAAAACCTAAAGAATCCATTGGTACCAACCATGTCACACTAGCTTGTTGAGGAGGAGGTTAAATAACGCTCCAAATCTACGCTAAATTTTGGCGAGGAAAAACTGGCATGGTGATTTTCAAAGGTGTCCCTTGACCTCTGACCTCTAATATGTGGTTCTGTGGGTACCCACGAGTCTCCCCTTTGCAAACATGCCCACTTTATGGTAATCACATGCAATTTTGGAGGCAAAAAACATTATTTTTGCCTGTTCTAAAATGGTATTTCTGGTGTGTTCTTTATACTATGACAGTTTTCCTAAAATTCAGTTAAAAAAATCACAACATATTGCCTTAGTTACAGTATCGCAATATATATCACAATATATTGAATCGTTCCCTCCGCATCATGATACGTATTGTATCGCCAGAATCTTGCCAATACACAGCCCTAGTTACAAAACACTGCCTCCAACAGCTGCTCTGTTTATGAGACGTTAGAGGAAGTGGTGGTGTGACAGACAGGAAGGAAACAACCCTCAGGGGTGTTCCTGTCATCACAACCCCCCGCAGACACACACATATTACATTTAGCCGTAGCACCTGCACCCTTATCTCTATAAACGGATGTCTGTATATGAATGCAGAATCTGTAGACAAGATTTTGGTATCGGAAGCGTTCTGGTTTGTTTGTTTTCCGAGCAGCATTGACCAATCGCGTTAGAGCAGGCTTTGGTTGACTGGAGGTAAACAGTAAGCTGATGGGCCAGATGGTTTGTTTACACAGAACCATCTGAGATAAGAAGCCGTCACTGTTTGTAAAAGGGCGGGCACTTTCAAAAAATACTAGGCAGGTGATTGGATGAACCATCCGTCAATCAAACTGTTGCAGAAGCCACCATGAGTCAAACATCTACTGAAGGTTACAGCCCAGCTTTTAACATTAAAAAACAATGGCATGAAAAATGAGTGAGAAAAGTTTGTGTCTCTGTCTCTGTAGTTCCAGCAGGCTGTGGAGAGGTTCCTGTATTCCTGCGGTGGCTACTGTGTGGCTACCTACGTTCTGGGTATTGGGGATCGCCACAATGATAACATCATGATCACTGAATCTGGTAATGACAAATGATGAATCATTATTATTATTTATGTTATTGGACTTACTTATCAACATTATTATTTATTTTTCTTTATTATAGTATTATTATTTATTTGTCCTTATCATTATTATTATTTTAATTATTATTATTTATGTAGTTATTGGACTTACTTATCAACATTATTATTGAATTTTTCCTTATTATAGTATTATTATTATTTATTTGTCTTAATAATAATAATAATAGTTATTAATAGTTATTATTATTATTATTAGTAATAATAATAATAATGATAATGATAATTTATGTAGTTATTGAACTCATTTATCAATATTATTATTTATTTTCCCTTATTGTAATATTATTATTATTATTATTATTTACTTGTCATTATTATTATTATTATTAGTATTAACAATACTAATAATAATAATAATAATAATTTATGTAGTTATTTATTTATGTATTTATTTAATTCTCTGAGTCACTATTTTTTAAATCTATTTAAAGCTTGGGTACGTAACATTGGAGAAACTAGCAAGAGTATGCTAGATGTTTTAAAAATGATCCAGTGTTGCCAAACTTTTTTTCCCAATGACAGCAGCTGGCAGCACCAGCTCCTTGTAGCCTCATATGTACTCTATGTATAAACTAAGCATGGAGTTCAGGAGATGGTGAAAACTAACCCTCTCAGTGTTTCTGCAGGGAATCTCTTCCACATCGACTTTGGTCACATCCTGGGGAATTACAAGAGCTTCATGGGAATCAGTAAGGAGTGGGTTCCCTTCGTGCTCACACCGGACTTCCTCTACGTCATGGGAACGTCAGGAAAGAAGAGCAGCCCCCACTTCCAGAAGTTCCAGGTGCAGTAAATGGGATTGTTTTAAATTCATGTGAATATACTGAACGTCGCGGGGGGAGTTCTGTTTATCCACGTGAACAGATGCATTCACACATGCACAAACATCCATCCGCCATTCTATAAACATTAAACAGGTCAGAATGATCGATCTATATGAGATATATTTGCAGAAATCAGCTTGTTAGAGTTTAAGACAGGGGTCAGCTACCTTTACTATCAAAAGAGCCATTTTAGGCAAAAAAAAAAAAAAATCGGTCTGGAGCCGCAAAACATTTGAGCATTATGATGAAGGTAACAGTTTATAGTCTAAATATATAGTATATAAGTCTAATGCAGTGAGGGCCAAAGTGCAAATGTACTGCGGAGATTTCCAGAATAAAGTCGTAATATTACGAGAATAAAGTCAGAACTTAGCAAAAAAAAGTTGTAATATTAAGAGAATAAAGTCATAACTTTACAAGAAAAAAAGAAAATAACACGGAAAATTAATACTGTATAATATTATGACTTTATTTTCATAATATTCTGATTTTTTTCTCGTAAACCTCTGACTTTATTCTCGAAATCTCAGATTTTTTTTTTTTTTCCTCAATGTGGCCCTAATACTCCGTCGTACCATAGACCTACAAAAATTATAAATAAAAATGAAAATGTAAACAAAAAACAGTTATTCATTTCCATTTTAAAAAATCCGCAGGAAGCCACTTGAGAGGGGCTAAAGAGCCGCATGTGGCTCCTGAGCTGCAGGTTGCAGACCCCTGGTTTAAGGGTTTAAGCTGAGCACAGCCACTGTTACCAAGAGTTGACCTCCAATATCTCCTGCATTTATTTGTCTGTATTAATAAATATGTGTTATACATCCTTTCTCTCTGTCTCAGGACGTGTGTGTGAAGGCTTACCTCGCCCTTCGGCACCACACCAACCTGCTCATCATCCTCTTCTCCATGATGCTGATGACCGGTACGACCTCCTTCCTTATAAAACCCAAAGCTTTTTGTGCCCTTTTACAGCAGAACAAAACCAATTTGTTACCAACCTTTTTGTTTTTGTCATTCATTTTAAAGAAGACAGAACAGTCAGATGGATTTCCTGAGTTAATGAATGATAAAAAACAATAGATAGATACTAATAGATGCTCATGCTTTGTGTCTGAAAAGTGAAACTCTTATTTTTTTGTCCATTAACAGGCATGCCCCAGCTGACCAGCAAGGAAGACATCGAGTACATCCGCGAGGCGCTGACCGTCGGCCGCAGCGAGGACGAGGCGCAGCGCCACCTGCTGGACCAGATAGAGATCTGCAGGGAGAAAGGCTGGATGGTTCAGATCAACTGGTTTGTTCACCTGGTGCTGGGAATTAAGCAGGGTGTAGAGAAACGGTCCACCTAGGACTCTGTATAAACTAGATTTCATTTTTTTTCACTTAGGGTTAAAAGTTTTTTACTTGTGGTGTAAATATGTTTTACAAGATGGTTACAACAGAAGACTGGAAAGCTATAAAGCTGATCGCACAAATCAAAAACACATATTTTGAATTTTATCATCTCAAATATAAAGATATTTTTATGAAGAATAATGAGAGATGGGATCTGACAAACCAATCAAAACCAATCATTTCAACTGGGAGAAAGACTGGAACTTTAAAATCAAAGCTAAATAGCGTCCGCAAGAGTGATTTTTAACCTGCATGTATGAAGACTTGGCACCGAGATGTGTTAATTAAATGTAATTAATTATATTCTATGGTGAGGAGACCTAGTGCAGAAAATATACTCCACAGGAGTGACCAAGTCAAACATTCACACCAAACACAATAACATTTATAGAGGTTTTTATTCCTCATTTGCCTAAACCAGGGGTCAGCAACCTTTACTATAAAAGAGCCATTTAAGTTTAAGTATATAGTATATCAGTCTAATGCAGTGAGGGCAAAAGTGCAAATGTAGTACGGAGTATTAGGGCCACATTGAGGGAAAAAAACCTGAGGTTTCCAGAATAAAGTCATAATATTACGAGAAAAAAAGTCGTATTAGTACGAGAGAATAAAGTCAAAACTTTACGAGGAAAAAAAGAAATGACACGTAAAATTACTACGTTATAATATTATGACTTTATTCTCATAATACTACGACTTTTTTCTCTTAAATTTATGACTTTATTCTCATATTACGATTTTTTTTCTTTCTCGTAACTTCTGGCTTTATTCTCGAAATCTTAGATTTATTTTTCTTTCCTCAATGTGGCCCTAATTCTCCGTTGTACCGTCAAACCATAGACCTACAACAATGATAAAACAGTTATTCATTTCCATTTTAAAAATCCACAGAGAGCCACTAGAGAGGGGATAAAGAGTAGACCCCCGGCCTAAATCATCATTACTATGACAATCATTGCACAACCTGCTCACAGTTTTACGTCTCATTTCAACACGTTTAACTGTTTCTCAGATGAAAAGATTCGCTATCTGACAGTTAATGATAATGATTTTGGTTAAATAAGAAATCTTCTGAGAATAAAAACCAAACTAGAGCAAAGATTTGGATCGCAACACATCTCTATTTTCATCCTTTTACAAAGTGAAACTACTTCCTGTTTCTAGTTGTCTCATTCAAAGCCCTTTTCCTGTTGAAGGAAACACACTTCCTTCACATTGTTTTTTAATTTAAAACATAGTACATGTCACACTGAAGTAGTGGTGCACTGTCCCTCCTCTCCAGGAGGAGCTTAAAGGGTCTGTTAGAAAAATGTTTAATATTCAAAACATTTGGTTTTTACTAAATAATATGCAAAGATTTATTGAATTAGTTGGATTCTCCTGGTCAGAGATGAACGACAGTAATGTAATATTCAAGGTGAGAGTTTTATTATTTATATCTTTTCTTATTTGCACTGATTGTTAAAGAGTACTTCTCAAAAGACGGGGCGCTCTTTAAATTTAAATTCCAAAAATATGTCTTAAAAGTGCAGTGTGTGGGATCTGGAGCCATCTCTGTTTGGTTTGTCCGTCCTGGGCTACTGTAGAAACACGGCGGACTCCGTGAAGAGGACCTGCTCCGTATGTAGATATGAATGTCAAAGCTAACGCGACAATAACACGCTGACACACATTTGTTTTACCGCATTAACGCAACTTGTGATTTTGAGGTTGTAGCGGGCTCTAGCTTTAGAGCTGGAGTGAAGACACTGGCATCATATGAAACTAGAATCCGTTGGTACCAATCGTGTCATACTAGCTTGTCGGGTAGGAGGCTAAATAACGCTCTAAACTTGCACTAAATCGTGGCTATTTTCAAAGAAGTCTCTTGACCTCTGACCTCTGCAGTACCTGTGAGGGTTTCTGGACAATGTTTGTCATTGTTTTGTGTTGTTAATTGATTTCCAATAATATATTTATATAAATACATTTTCAGAAAACAGCACATTAGCCCACTCACATGTTGATAAGAGTATTAAATACTTGACAAATCTCCATTTAAAGGGACTGTATGTATGTTTTTACACGTTTAAACCTTTTTATTGCCAGTTAAATTGCTTTTAATGTGAAGAATAAGGGACGTTTTTTTCTGGAAAATTCAACAGATGTGACGTCACACACGCTCGTGAGTGCCTTTAATTTCAGCTCCGCTTACAGAGCTAACAGTGTGCAACCGTAGCTAACGTTCGGTTAGAAATGGAGTCCGCTAACACCGTCTAACGACCAGCCTTCCGCCCCAACTCAGACTCCAACACAAACTCCACGGATATACGTGTAAAAACCGTACATACAGTCCCTTTAAGGTTCATTTTGAACAGATAAAAAAATGTGCAATTAATTTCCGATTAAATATTTTGATGCTACACACTGTTCTTTAAAAAGTCACATGTAATGATCTACTGTAAAAGGCTGCACATCCTGGTCTGTTGGTTACATTGAGCACGTGCTGGTCAGTGCTGTCGTCACTTCTGGAACATATTTAAGTGATTTTTCTTTTGTCTACTACCTAATGATTTTTGAATATTTCAATCATCAAGACAGTGCAAAGTAAAATAATTCTGGATCTCTGGATTTTAAAATCTCTGTGTCATATTTTATAAGCCAACTTTGACTGAAAGCTACAAGTTCATAATTCGCACGTCTCTCTCAAGTTGTCAAGTTTTTGTTGAAATCAATTCTTACAAGCTAGAGACTGAGGCAGGTCAAGAGACGATGAGGTAAAACAAAACCCACAGTTAAAAATCTGGAATCTATTGACCATCACAGATATATTATATTATATAGGAAGAAGATCAGATTTGTTGTTACATTTCTTGAGCATAAATTACTTAAAAGCTACAATAAACATCAGCAGTTTGAAAATCTGTATTTCATTTTTTTAAAGCTTGCATAACAACCTGCTTGAAAGATCGAAACCTTGTTCTGAAATAACATTTTGTAATATTGTACGACTGTAGATCCTTTAAAATTGTTGATTTTTTGGAAATAAAATGTTATGTAATGGTATCAGAAAATTCAATTTAAAGTTAGTATTTTGCATTTTTATCTTTCATGTTGTGCCCTGAACCAACTCCACTTTGAAACTCATTTAAAATGTGATAATTGACTTTAACCACAAGGTGGTGCAACACCACAAGCCTTTCTCCGGAGAGAGTTACACGCTTCAACACCTTATGAAGCATTTCATCCTCTCCTCCTCCTTCTCCACCTTCTTCCCTAATTTTCCTCCCACAGTCTCTTCCTTCCTGTCAGTTTCCCACTCATGTCTTCATCGTGCTCCTCTTCCTCCCCCTTCCTCCTCTGAGTGGGTGTGAGTGTATCCTGCGTGGAGAATGAGTCTCTTTCAGTTCTGTGGCTGTATCTGTTTTGATGTACAGGGTGTTGAGGGTCTAAATGGATTAAGACAGATAAGCCTTCATCATTCCCCTCCGCTGTAAGGCCTCTCTCTCTATATATCCTCTGCTAGATGTAAAGCTCTTTAAATATGAATTCATCCAGGAAGGGATGGGAGTGAATAGAGCCAAATGTGATCCTCCCTTTGTTACCTTTTTTCTCTTAAAGCGTTCTTATTGTTGCAGATGTATGTACGGAGCCTCCTGAGTGCCAAGCGAACATGAAATAACATTCAAGGAATCAGAATCTTCATTTTCAAAGCAGCCTGGATGAAATTAGCTGGATTTTAATTTGCTTCCTAAAAAAAGAAAAAAGCATCAACAATTATATAAAGAATTAATTAAAAATGTGTGTAATTTAATAGAAAAGCTGGGGGAATGGGGAAGATTCGTTTCCAATTAAATTAATAGTATGCAACTATAATCATAACCCCGTCCCTTCCTGCTCTCTCTGCAGACTCCAGACACCTAAAACAAATGTAAAAAGTTGATGCACATGAAAACAAGTATACTGACCCTCCAGTAAGCCAAATCAAGTATTTTTAAAGTCATAATAATAACTATACATTATAGATATTTACTATAGATTTAAAGTCATTGTGCAGGAGACAGATTTTGACACTTTATTTTGAAGGTCAGTTTTTCTGTTTTACCCTGAAATCCACTTTAAAATCTGACAAAATACTCTTACTTAAAAAAGAATCTAGGAAACTGATTGTCTTGAAAAAGGTAATTAAATGTAACTATTAAGTCTTAAAGCTGAAATAGGCGAGGTTGGAGCAAATATGATTAGAAAGAGTTATATTTATAAAACGGTCGCTGTATCGAGTTCATGAAACAGGTAACCTGAAAAAAATCATGTTCCTCTGTGTTCTCCAGTGCTCCTAACGGCATCTGCAAGATTTCACAGATCAGAGGAAAACAAGCAGTAAGAGCTGATCTGAGGTCTGCTGTCAATCTGCCGTCTATGAGAGCCGGCTGTCAATCACTCGCGAACTCCGACCAAACGGTCAAACTAGGCAGCGCTGATCAAATATGAATCAATATTATGTTACGTTAATGCCTATTTCTCTCCTCAGATGTTTTTAGAATCATCTTGTAGCACGGTTTAGCTGTAAAATGAGAAAGTTTGACACCGCAGCCATTGTGAAATCTGTTGAAGGAACGCCAAATTCCAGTCACATGACCGGAGCACAGCCAATAGGAACGCTCTCTCTCTGAAATGACCTGTGATTGGTCAAAGTCTCCCGTCACACGCTAGATTTTTTAAAGCCTGAAAACAGAGACATGAGGAGGAGCAGAAGTCTAGTTATCTCTCAGAACACTTGAATTACAATATGCTGAAAGGTTATTATGGAACTTTTGCCTAATGATGCCAAAAGTATACTGCCTACTGCGGCTTTAATCTGATCTAGTCCATCGAAATTGGAAACATGGCTGATATCACTATCTGTTGATACATCAAAATTTAAATCAGGAATAATTGCTTCATTATTTTAAACTACATAAAGTAGCGGGGACTCTAAACAATGTCAATACATTGAACTCGTTAGATTTTGTACTAATGTTCAAATGTTTTATGGCGTCACATTACACATTTTCAATGGGTTTTATTTTTGTTAGCATGGAAAAGCCTCTAAAATTGCATTTATTATGAGATCCATTCGCCAATTGCAAACGTTGCTTGCTGACAAACCAACAGAGAACAAAAATATCCACTTTAATATCTTGGTGGAATAAATGATTATTCTCACGGGTGATTATTGATTTGCAATAATTTTATTATTTTTATTTTTTGTTATTTTTATTATTATTTTATTATTTATTATTTATTATTTTATTATTATTATTACAAAATCTGAAAATTCCAGGTTTTTCCTCATAGAAAGCCAAATGGATCTCTTTTAAGATCCTTTTACAGGTATTTACTTTTGAAATAGCGCCTGACTGAATTGTTTCCCGTGCCCTGTAGCTTTTATGGAATAACACCGCCCTCAGCTCTGACAGGTGTGTGAGGTTTGGTGTGGGAGGAAACTGGAGCGTCGAGAATCGATTCGCTCTCTTTTCTCTATTATCTCTGGTTCCTCTCCAGGAAGACATGAACCAGATCAGACGACGGGGGAAATCACTCTGCCAGTGTGTGTGTGTGTGTGTGTGTGTGTGTGTGTGTGTGTGCTCATATGTACCCTGTGTGTGGAACTATTTGAGTTTTAGATGTTCAGGGTGAGGTTATCTGGCCTGTCCTCACTCCTCTAAGGGGTTATTATAGGGTCAGGCCTCGGGTTGAGGTTAATTGGAGTGAGTTATTAAGCTATAGGTTCAGGTGATGTATAGAGCCGGAGAAGGCTTCAGAAGTACTGAAATCCTCCACGTATGTTTGTTCATACTCTTTAATGTAAATGTAAATGCTGATATACTGTTTGTACATATGATTATGACGTGTGGGTGTGTGTCTATTTATGGCGGCTGCCTTTTAAAGAATATAAATACATGTAGATTTAATGCTTTGCCTTTGATTTCAGTGCGTCTGTGTGACCCGTGTAGCTGTTGGAGATGGCTCCATTCATGCATTTACGTCATCTTCCTTGTCAGTGCAGCATGTTTTCCTTTAATGTAATGCTAAATTTTGGCAATGAAAAACTGGCACGGCCATTTTCAAAGGGGTCCCTTGACCTCTGACCTCCAGATATGTGAATGTAAATGGGTTCTCTGGATACCCACGAGTCTCCCCTTTACAGACATGCCCACTTTATGATAATCACATGCAGTTTGGGGCAAGTCATAGTCAAGTCAGCACACTGACACACTGACAGCTGTTGTTGCCTATTTTTTATGCTAAATGCAGTACCTGTGAGGGTTTCTGGACAATATCTGTCATTGTTTTGTGTTGTTAATTGATTTCCAATAATAAATATATACATATATTTGCATAAAGCAGAATATTTGCCCACTCCCATGTTGATAAGAGGATTAAATACTTGACAAATCTCCCTTTAAGGTACATTTTGAACAGATAAGAAATGTAAATATGTAAATATTTCAATCGATTGACAGCCTTAATTGCAAAATATTGAATCGTTACCCCCCTGTATCATGATACATATCATATTGCCAGATTCTTGCCAATACACAGCCCTACTATTTTTCCCACCCAGGTGGTTTGTGGGACGCAGCCGCCGACACCAAACTCCAAGGGAGCCTCCGCCTACCAGGATAATACAGCAGGAACAAGCAACCATGATGGTAAGGTCTACTAACATATGGTTGCTACTGTAACATGCTCACAGTAGTTTGATAAGAGTATTAAATACTTGACAAATCTCCCTTTTTAAGGATAAAAAAATGTGCAATAAATTGCGATTAACTATGGAAAACCGTGATTAATTGTGATTTAATATTATTAATAATTAATATATTTTAATCGATTGACAGCCCTACTAGTTATCAAACCATTTCTAGTCTGTCTCATGCGCTACTGTCCGGATATAGTGACAAGTTATCAACTTCAGCTTTAAGAGAACAAATGTAAAGCAAAACAAAAAATTACAAATTTGTGCAGCCATGCTGAGATCAGTTGAGGAAATACCAAGCACCATCCACCAGCCGGAGCAAACTTTCTCATTTTACAGCTAAACAATGCACTATAAGATGTTTCTGAAAACATTTGAGGTGAGAAATAGGCATTACAGTAACAGAATATTGATTCATATTTGATCAGCGCTTCATTATTTGAAACTGAAATGAGTCCTATGAAATATGCATCAGTACAGCTGGATTGTGCTTAAACACAAAGCGAGTAAAAATATGGCAGATGTGTGTGAGCCAGAAATAATCCCAGTAAACATCCCTTCATTGAATCTTGGGAGACACGTCCCATCATCCACCTCTGTCCTCCCAGATCTACACTTCCCACATGGGCCTGCTTCCACACTCTTTTGTCCTCATTTGATTTAACATTGAACTTGACCCCTGCCAGTCAACATTTAAGAAGTGCTACATCCCACGATGGTCAACCACATGACCACAGAGCAGCCTCGTAGTCCGAACTTGACCTTTTAGCGGTTTCCTCGATTACAACACTTAGCCGTTAATATTACAGCCTTTTAATATTTAACACCCTGAACGTATCTGCACCCGCTGTAACCGGACACTGAAAGTGAAGGTGTGTCTGGGTGCGCGCACGTGTGTGTGTGTGTGTGTGTGTGTGTGTGTGTGTGAGATCCGTGTGCCACATCAGATACCCTTACTGACAGAATAAGAGGGCGAGTGAGTGTGTGTTGGTTTGTGCGTGCTTGTGCGTGTGTGCAACCTGACGCTGCCTCTCACACTCTATCTGTATTTAGCATCGGTTACCATCAGGTAGAACAATTAGTCGCTGAGGAGGTTGGCCAAGCAATTAGACTGGGAGGAAGTAGAATATGCAACACGCGACCCTGCAGCAAATTCGATCATTT